>JAEAOA010001211.1:800000-1083319 GCA_016746295.1 Potamilus streckersoni
ACATTCGACGAGGTTAGCTAAAGAGCGATTAGAAGCAATTAAATAATATTTACCCGTCCATGATCTAGTCAGAGATCAACTTCAATCCCGACAGGAATCAAAAATCGAGTTTGAAGAGGATACAAAACAATTATTTAAACCTCTCACTGAGGCCACAAAAGGTATTCAACCTGTGTTAGAAAAAGCTGATGTAGCCATCGAGAAAATAGCAGAAAGTACCAAGAAAATGAAAAAGATTTTTAGAGACCTTCCTGCCAAAATAACTGCTGCACAACCAATACAAGAAGTACTTGAAGGTATTGACCAAGCTCGTGCTGAAATAAATGATATAAAAGATCGTATACCAGAACCAGAAAAAGATCAGAAGCAAGAGCCAGGGTTAATTTGATTGATAAGTTTACTGAAGACACTATTAATGTTATTAGAATAACCAAAGATCTTAAATTACATGAAATTGTTGTTCAAAGTTATTGTGATCGAAACCAATTTTTAAAATCTGACTTTGCTGATTATTACGTAAGCAATGATATAAGTACAAATGGATATATCGCATATACTATAAAGTTAATAAAATTCGAGATAATTATCAAAGATATATTAATTACAGAGTAAGTATAATTAACTATATTACACAGCAACAATCATTGCCACATCAATTGCCACAAACTCCAAGACCACAAATACAACCATGATATAAACAGCCACGAGCACCAGTGCTACCACCACTACCACAACAATCACTTGTACCAGAAAAATTACCTCAATTATCATTACCACTACGACAACAATCTTTACAATTTCCAAGACGACAATAACCAACACAAGCGAAAATTGAGGAAGAAGAATATTGGCCATTGGACGCCTCTTCTGGAAGTGGCCTTACCACACAGGGAAGTGGTCTTATTACTTAATGTCCTAACAACGTCCTTTTTGATGTTGAACGACTAGAAATTCTGATTATGGAAAACGAGCTGATAATAATTCTGCAGAAATCATTAATGAAGCAGCAGATATTTGTAAAAGATTATTTACAGACGGCATAATGGATAATAATGTGAATTATTCTCTCATTAATGAAATTGCCGATGATTATTATAGCGACTAAGTCACTGAACTAAGTATGTAATTAAATATAATAACTATAAAATCTAATAATAGTACATAGTAGTACTCAACGTGGACCTATCATGGTCAGGGCAATTAACTCTCGAATACCTTTTTAGAGGACAACCTACGGAGATGGGTTAGGTGACATTGTATTGGGTCTTAATAGAAGAATAGCCCCAAAGGCAATACCAATTGCAAAGCAGATAGGAATGAAAGCTATTGATGTTGTTCGTGAAAAAAGTATAGGTGCTGTTGGTAATGTTGCTAGTAAAGCATTTTCAGCCATCAAAGATAGACTAGCACAATTAATACGTAGACCTCAAGCGGTCCGAACTCAGCCGGTAAATTTACCTAACACTGAATTAATGCCTGCAAATATTAGTAAAACAATAAGTCAAGTCGCTAATCAAAAACTAGCAGAATTGGCTGATATACCTTTATCAGAAAAAGAGAAAAATATAACCGCAAGTCTCATAGCAGGAAGTGGTCTTCGTTTTAAACGATAATAATTATAATAAATATGTTTAAACGTATAAGTGATCCTGCATTTGACATGGACGCACCAGTCCTCAAAGATGAGTATATACGTGATTATCAGTATTATTCTTATGACGCCCGAATTCCAGATCAGCGTGGACGAATCGAACTTCAGGTTCATGATACAAGTAGATATTTCCTACCCTCAGAAGCATTTATTGAAATCGAAGGTGAGATATTAAAAGCAGATAATACTGAATACGACGCAAATGTGAGTGTCGCTTTTATTAATAATGATATAATGGCGTTGTTTGATAGCGCTACGTACGTGATTGACTGAAAAAATATTGAATCAATTCAGAAAGATGTTAACGTTGCTACAACAATACTTGGTCTTGCAAGATATAGTGACGATTATTCAAGATCAGCTGGTCCATCAATGATGTTTGTAAAAGATACTTCTGATTCTCCAGAGCACCAACAATATGAAATAGGACGACCACAGGTTTTTGCTAGAAACGCCCCAGCAGACGTACAAAGTATGATTATTAATGTAGATCCAGATTTCAACTTAGGATTTAGATCACATCGAGCTATGTTAAAAGGAAATAGAAGAATATTTTCATGTGCAATTCCATTATCACATATCTTTGGATTCTGTAGAAATTTCAGAAAAGTCATTTTCGGAGTCAAACATACAGTTGTACTAGTACGAAAGGCTGCAGACAATGATGCAATATGGAAACCCGCCGGTGATGCTGGTATAGTAATTCTTACAAAATTTCCTTGTGGATGTCAGTCTTAGTTCCTTCAATATCTGAAGAGCAACGATTACTATCTTTCATGAGTCAAGGGGGTAAATCAATACTATCATGGCTGACAATAACCACAGATGCTATCCAGAGTAATATTAACGGTTTATTTACATGGCAAATAGCCTCTCAGCAGGGAGTTTCTGCACCTAGACAAATATTTATTGTATTACAAAATGCTGCACGAGTAAATGACCAAACGCGTAGTCACATGATATTTGACAGTCTTGGTGTTTCTGAGGTTTCATTAAGGATAAATGGACATCAAGAACCATCCGATGATATATTACTGAATTTCGATCAAAATCATGTAGCACGTGCATATCATCGTCTTATGACGTTTATGGGCCGTGATCAAAATGTTGATACTGGATTACAAATATCTCAGTTAGATCTTACAACCTTATATCCAATTTATTATTTTCCACTCGAACATTTAGATTTGACCAGACAATCGGTAGTCGATATACATTTTCGAGCTAGTGTAACAAGAGGAGCTATTGATAATTATAGAGCAATTGCTGTTATACTTAGCGATAAATTAATGCTCCTTGAAGGTGTTGGTGGACGAATGAGTGTCATTGATGCTCCAGTAGAAAATATGTAACACGTAATTAAATCATTCATGAGTAATATAAATATCATATAATCACGTTAATGTTACTCTGACTCCTGGTCAGATAAAAAGACTACAATCAGCATCAAACAATAATTGTGGAATAAAAATATCGTTGAAAAGAAACAGATTAGCGATTCAAATAAATTATCGTTAACCGATCTTCAATTTAAAAACTTTAATGAAGCAAAAAAATCAAATAAAGGCGTCAAATTTAGTCTTTCTACAAGCGCTATCAAAGATGCTTTTAAAACGGGTGGTATATTTTCTCTTATCGCAGCTATACAACCATTAATAGCCGCAGCATCCCCGGCTGTTGCGAAAGCAGCTGCTTTAGGTGCCGTTGGAACTGCTGCTGGAATGGCATTAAAGAAAGCAACCGGACGTTGAATCAAAAAAAAAAAGGGAAAAGGTCTCAGATTACCAGGGACCCCGTCTTCATGGTACGGAAAAGGTCTAAGACTTCCAGGTACAGTTTACTGATCTCGCCTATGTCTAATTTTGATTTACTCGATGCTGCTAAAAAAAACCTAAATATAAAAAATTTCAGAGGTGTTTTTATGCGCGATCAATTATCAAAACAACCTAACAGTACTGAAACCGGTATTATTAATCTCGATAAAAACTCTGGACCTGGCACGCATTGGGTAGCTTATGCTATTGATCCACGTGGAATTATCTATTTTGATTCATATGGGTTAGCGCCACCAAAAGAATTTCTTCATTATGTCAGTAATAATACTGCTCCAATCTGGTATTCAACGCTACCAACACAAACATTAACTGATCCACCAATATGTGGTCGTGAAGTACTTAATGTACTTAATGCTATATCCATGGCACCGCAAGGAAAGCCACCTCATAAAGTCGTGCATGAATATACCATGCTGTCACATTTAAACAGACATCAGTAAATATAATGGTAGATATTTACGGAAGATCTGCTCGTGGTAAAGCTGAACAGCAAGGTGATTTATCTAAATATGTAACCCTCGATCAACTCAGAAATGAGACTGATGATTTATTTAATATTACAAGTGTGGATCAAAATGAAGTAGTTGTTTTTCAGGACAAACAAGGACGAATAAAGACGAGTTTCATACAACTACCAGACGTACTTATACGAATTCCTACTGCAGTTGCTGATAATATCGTTACTTTTAGTGATCAGGGTAAAATACAAGATTCCGGTAATTCAGTTAACGATTATGTCAGGACGACTGGCGGTGTATTTAGTGGAGACGTTATTATGAACAAAAATAAATTACAGATCTTGGATATCCAACCACAGACAGTGATGTTACAACAAAAAATATGTTGACGATCAAGAATTTAAGTACTTATTAAACAATGGCGGTATAATGCGTGCATTTCGCAATATGAACCATTACGGTATTAGTAATTTAAGAGCACACGAATCTGATTTTGATGCTGCTACAAAAAAAATACGTCGACGATAAACAGATTCCAATCATTAATGTAATAGCCAAAATCGAAACTGAATTTACTAGTCACGTGAATACGTTTTTGAGTTTTCGCAGAAACATAAACAGAATTAATAACGAATTTTTGGGAAGTCCACCAAATGTTGATATAAAACTTACTTATATTAACACAAAACTCAATATTATTGTGGAATTCCGGATATTATTCAAAACCAAACCTGATTAAAATTCCTCACAATCAGATAAGAAATATTATGTATACAGTTGCATCTGGGTTTGGATCATGGACACCAGAAAAAAACCCCATCAAACATTCTGCGTAGATCACTGGTATATATATAGGATGTCCGTACTTAAGGTTGCAGATTTTAGAATATCCACTACATCTCCATCAACTGGTGATTATTTTAAAACTATATATGTGTTATTAGATAAAGATTCTGAAGGAACGTTTACGCTGGAATCATCGAGTAGAAATTTACCTCAAGCTTACTGGTGGTGTTTGGAATTTGTAGCTCAATTAATTACTTAACGTCATAGTATAATGGACCAAATAACTACGTCATCTATCGACGTTCAACGTCATAGATATAATCAAGCATGTGAATGTCTTTCCAAACTAAAAAATATCATCGACCATTACACAGTAAAAGTAAAAAATATCGTAGACGTATGGTTGTCATTGATATAGTTGTGTACTCAGTTTCTGCTATTGTTGCTGGATCTGGATTAATATTATCAACATTAACAATGACAGCTCCAGCAATTACAACAATTATTGTTTCAACTTCAACGACTATAGCAGGCATTCATAGTATTATTGCTAAAAAGATAACTACATGTGCGAATAATAAATTGCTTGAGTATATGATAAAATTGCACACAGCAACAACAACCTACTCTAAACTATCTGGATATATTTCCACGTATCTCAGCGATAGTAAAATATCTGATGAATTTGCAATGATAATTAAAACCTACGATGAAGCAATCATAATCATTAACGATCCTGGTGACAATAACCAGAGTAAAATAAATGGAGAATTAAACAATAACAATAACAATAACGTCAGCGCCTAAACATCATTTGGATATTGAGTCGAGAGAGTTGGTACAACAGATCGTCACTGACACAACTCCTACAAAACCTACTATGATATCGATAAATTCAACCAATCCTGAATTTAGCGTTAACTTTCCAACTGCAATTCCAGTAAGAGATAGCATTAGCTCAGTTACGTGTTTATTATAGCTAGCCTAATATTAGATCAAAACCATTTGGTGGACAACAACCAAATAATTCATTAGTATTCGCAAATAAAAATAAGTCTGATGGAACTCCAGATTGGCAGGTTGTTAGTATTCCAACTTGCAGTTATCAGACATAGCAAATTAATGAGGAATTCCAGCGCAGAATTAAGTTTTTAACAGGAAAAGAATCCAAGATAGCAATTACTGTTTATGAACCAACATTATCGTCGGTGATTGAAATACATTCTCCTGATTATGTTGTAGATATTTATCAAAGTTCGATTAGATCAGTATTAGGATGATCTGAAGTTGCACCGGTTTATCAGGTTACACCAGAACCACAGCGATCCGACTTCATATATATTAAGAAATTTATACAACTTCCAGAATATAGAAAAAAAATTATGGAGGGCGCTACGATACCCAGAGCTTATACGAGTCATACTTATTATATGGTTTTCATTCAAGGTAAGAAGGATCCAGTAAAAACATTAACACTTGATGTCGAGCTAATTAACTCATTATCAAGACCGATTAAATCTGAACATGAACGCGCGTTAAATGATCTTAAAAATTTACTTTCCAACATGAATACTTTTTTATGACGAAGATTTAAAAAATCAGATAATTGAAACAATGGAAAATCTAAATCAAGTTTCAGCAGACTTAGAATATGTAAATAAGGCTATTGTTGACAGAGAAAAAATAATAAACGTGTCAGATAATAGAATTTCTAGTTATTATATAGTTAATGAAGATGACCCAATTCAACATATAAATAAGAAGCGATTATTTAAGACAGTATTTCTGAAATAGTATGGAATTACAGAACAACAATTATCAACATTTATAATTCCCGGATTCGAATCCGAGAAGTTAAAAACATCAGTTAGTGACCTTATTGATGAACACTTTAAAAGAATATGTAATTCCTGGAAAAAAATTAATTCCACCCCCAGCAGTTCTCAAAAATAATAATGACCCATATGGAACAGGTCGTCACATCTCGCCTAATATAGTTAATATAACATCCACCATCGTACTAAATTTAATATGCGATATAATTGACAATAACTACCATTTTGACCTCTCTAAGTCTAATCAGGCTCAGCAGGGATATGTATTATATTCATCCAGTATTCAAACACCCCCAGGGTGGCTTATTGTATCTGAGCCAATAAATTAAGTCTACCTGCGTGTACATAATCCATTATTGTCGAGAATGAATTTCAAACTTACAAATCAGGATGGAAATATTATTGACTTAGGAAACGAAACTCTATATATTAATTTATACATACGAACCTAGATCAAAATATCGTGTTGGTCTAGATAAAATATTTGGTTAGTTCCCATTGACTATCAACAGCATTTATGTTAATGAACTGTACGCATTACATAATTGCGTGATATTTGCCGTAAACCTAACATATTTTAAGCTTAATAAAGTGTATCTGTCTGTCTCTCTGTCTGTTTAAAAGCCCAAATCTATTGTTAAAAGTCCCGATATTAAAGTAAATAATACGGTGATTATATATCAGTTACACAGCAGCTGTTGTATTATGAGCCAGATTGTCGTTATCGATCCGGCTGTGATTATACAATGTCTGTATAATATAATTTAATCCTTTTATATGTTCAGCGGCTATATATCTTTAATAAATCACAAAATATCTAGATTCAATTATAAAAGTGAGAAATATAATGCTTAGAAATGTCATATCCTCGTGTTAGTGAATAGCTAGCTATATAGTGATTTCTCAAGCATGTATTTGTAACTGAACTTCGTAGCTTGATGCAAGAATGCTGGATTCTGATACTGAAGGCCATGAGTTCGGTTCCCATCACAGGCTAAACCGGTGGGTATGGTTCTGGATGTACCAAACAATATTTTATAAAGGGGGGGGGGCGGGCAAGCCTCCAGTTTCGATAAATACCTCACTGTGTCAACCAACGCGGTCGGGTACATTTTGTACCTTACCCGGGAGTTGTATTCAGAAAGGTATTTATCGAAACCGCAATGCCAAAACAGTCTTCTCAATTTCTAATATTTCGATTAGAAATTCGCCAGGGGATGTCTTTATGCTTAAAATACCCCCTCCCTAAAATAATCAGTTGCATGCCTTGAGCTCTATGCCCCATAGAATAACCCTCAAAATAACACTCAGAAAGAGTGTATAGCCGAAAGAAACAGCACATGAGGTGCCGCATAATAAGTCATAAGAGAGACGACCATGTTAGGACCTCATGAGAGACACAATGGCTATTATGGGATTCTATGAAGGGTAACCGATAGGATGCTGCTGATTATTTTTGATAAAAATTACATAGCAGCAGGCAGGGTAAAGGACAACAACGGAGTCGCTTTACAGGCAAACAAAATCGCCTTACAAAGTCAGGACAAAATAACTTCAATAATAGTATAACAAAAATGAGCTAAAGTAACCGTATGGAAATATAATTAGTTAGAGACTTTGGTTTAGCGCTATTGACCTTTTTTCAGCCTCTGGTATTCAACATTACCGACACAGACAATAATGGATTCACCAATGTGTTGTCCAGAACTGCTTGTGGTACTTAACACCGTTTTAAGGTCATCGGCACTGCCTTATAAAGTTGGGCATGAGTATATCGCACATAGTTTTAAACAGGTTAATGGTATATAATGGTAGACATTTACGGAAGATCTGCTAGCGGCAACCCCTTGGTTACTTTGATTTATCCAAATATGCAACATGGGATGTTTACGCAAATGAAGTTGATGTTTTTCAGAATCAGTAAGGACGGTTAAAAATGAATAATGTTATGTTGACATAATTTCTGCGAGTTCCAGTCGCACTCGAAGATAACTTAGTGGTTTTTACTAAAACTAGGAAAACTAAAAAAATCGAAGGAATCACTTCTAACAGTCATGGGAGGGATTTCCACACGTACTAGAAGAATTGGAGTCATAATGTATGGCAATCTCAACATAATCAGAAAAACAATTATTAATGTGAGAGAACCAAACTCGGACGATGAGGTTGCTAAAGCCGGTGATGCAATGTCTCTGACTGACGGTCTTAATACGAGCAGAAATATCATTGCTAATTTGAGAGAACCAAAATCAAACGATGAGGCGGCAGCGAAGAAATACGTGGACAATAGCAACATCCTCGTTATTGTCAATCAATGACAGAATGACCAAGTTCAGATTCGGATATACTAATGCTGTAAACGCATTTGCAAATTTCGTAGAAACATAAATAGAACCGTAGATAATATTTTAGAAATCCAACGATCATCAGTATTAAGCTTGCTGAAATTAATACCCAACTTGTTGATCTAGTCAACGTTAAAACAACATTCGAAATTATTAACAATGAGCTCATCAAGATCAACTCAGGAAACAATTCGATAAACATTAAACTAAAAATTTTTTTAAAAAAAGTGCCGATGGTGTAATTCGCACAACCTCTCTCATCAGCATGGTGTACACAGTAACGTCTAAATCAGCAATATGGACATGCTAAATGACTTCTCCATCAAATATACCGCTTAGGTTAGCAGGGTGTACAGGTTCTCCGTGTTTTATGCAGCTAGATTAAAGATATATACCAGATAACCATGGCGTTATATCGCCGACATATTTTCCGGAACAGTTTCAATCGTGTTAAATCAAAATGACAAAGGTTCAGAAGACAAAAAGAAAATGACTTGAGCGACATATTGGTTCTTTCGGTATAATCAAACGTGCGCGTGGAAGGCATCGCTGGAAGAAATTATCAACGAGCACACGATAAAAAAAAACAATATATTGAGGACGAATCATCGTCATAGACAATATTGTATACGCGGTTTCCACACTTATCATTGAAACTCCAACGATAATCGGTACATTATAAGCGACGCAAGTGATACAGTATTTGGTTGGAATCGGCGTCGTTGTTGTTGTCGCTGTTGCTGATATACTCAATATTATCGCGAAATAATATCTACATGTACCAGTAGAATTTTTCATGAGCACACATAAATAACTTATGCTGAGACATATGCTTATATAAATATATAATTGATACTCTCAACGCGGTTAAACGATGGAGCAATATCGGATAATAAATTTGATGCCATTAGGGATATTTAATACCAGTATCACAAGAACGCAAACACACCGTCGCCAATGTTGCCAACGCCACATTTAGAATCCGCTATATAGATATTAATGATGGCAAAAATAGTCACTGAAACAGATCATCGCTAACACAACACCGACGACGACCACAATGATATCAGCAACGTCAACACAACCAGATTTCGAAAATGAATTTCAAATTCCAATACAAGCTCCCAATGGTCGATCACTTAATATCGCTCTGATGCAATTATGACTTTGTTATATGGCAGAATATCCGAGAAAAATCATTTGGTAGATTGTAATAATTCACTGGTATTTTTTCATAAAACCACCACTGAAGGAACTGCAGAGACAGTCCCAATCTGGGAAGATGTTACCATCCCAAAAAGTTGAATTTCAACGTAGAATTAAATAAATAACATGAAAAGAATCAAATATCACTATCAAAGTACACGAGTCAACGTTGAATGCAGCCGTATAAATATCGAAAGCAGATTAGCCCATGACATATGCAAAGGTATTAATCAGAACCGTGCTGCAATGGCCGCTTGCAGCACCAGCTGTTGTTCAACCACCATGACCAGGGGATCTGATTTTTATTCACCGTAAGACCGTCCTCATATCTGGTTAGTTACATGGTAAGAAGATCTACTGAACAATTTCCAACGTCGGGATGATAAACTTTGAGTAGAAAAAACAGCCAGCGAGGTCACGAGGTTGTATGAAAGAGATCAGCGAAAACTAAGACAGAAGTCTAAGAGGTATACAATTGAATATCCCAATATTTTTATTAGTTCAAATATCGATGTTATAATGAGTCATCTTGGAAGTTTGAGTCGTTCACGTTTACCATTGCATATTTATACGGCATCAAGGCGTGAAAAGGATCCAGATTAACAAAAGTTTTTTTTTAATAATCGTTTTAAGATCACTGAAAAAGACACAATTTATATATTTAAACTATCCGGGCTTGATTCTGATAAGATGGGGCAGACAATCATTGATACAGTTGACGAATATCTTCCGAAGATTGTTGCGGTATGGGAGAAAATGAAAAAATTTCCAAATGATCTCCTACATAATAACGATCCAACAGGTGGTGGTCATTGTGTGTCGCTGGGTATTGTCAATATCACATCCACGATTTCTGTACCTCTAGTTTGTGACGCAGTCGGCCTTTAGATTTACCGCGTCTGGGCAAGCATTGGGGCAGGCCCAGCAAGAATATATAAGTTGTGATGTGCATAACAGACCATAACGGCACACTATGATGTAATTTTAAAATTTTAAAAAGCCACAAAAAAATGGTCGTTATTTTTTTTTTTTTGCTTTGGGTTATTTTATTATCCGGGAATCTTAAGACTCCAATACGAGATTTTCTTTTTATCTGTCTTCCACGAGCACTTACAGCCGCTCTAGTTTCATATTGTCGAGACAAATCCGATCGCATTTTCTCAGTGGTGCTTGCCAATAGAACAAACTTAGCTAAAGCAGTTGTTCGTGTAAATCCGCTAATGACAATTCCATTTCGCGCTGTATAAATTTGATAAATCTGTATTCTGCAACTAGTGTGCCCTCTTCACGCTACTGTTGTATCATCTCAAATTCATCCTTGATATTTTCAACATCGAATTAAACTGCTTGTTTGATCATAGAGATAATCGCGTTAATGTTTACCTGGTTCATTATACAGCAAATGTATTTCTTTAATACATTTTTTATTGCGACCAATTCAATAACTTGTTGCTGGATTGTGTAAACTTATCGTGATGAATCCAAGAGGGTTTTTCTGTGCATGTGCGACGAAATTATGAAACTTACCTATGTTGATGTTTCTGACATCATCGTAAACTACTAGACTGTTGACATCCCCTTTAGGATACTCGACGGACAATGCTTCATCGATGTCTATCGTAAATTCAATAACATCTCTTCCTCAGCCGCCACAGATTCATTAAATTCCTTAAGAATATTATAGCATCGTTGGTCATCCATAGATGGCGCTACTAAATAAAGATTGTCACATTTGAGCAACCTTATTATCAGGTTGAGCAAATACTAGGGTTTATCAGACCCAACTGGACCAATTATAATAGCTCAAATGTAATTTAGTAACACTGGACGATGCTTGACCGGTGCTTACTCACGTGTTGATGAAAAGTCAATCACGCTAATAATGTACAAATAGAATATTATTTATAATAATCACTTTATATTATGTTCGATGCAAAACAGTCACTTGTACAAAATTTTGAGCGCAGCCATGTTGAAAAATAACACGACGACACTTACAGGTAATTGCGTAAAATGGGGTACACAAAAATATATGTTTAGGATGTCCTGCTATCCATGGTGATGATAGAACTAAGACACTCAGAAAAACACATGTAACGCCATTGGCTAAGTATCCTGGGGGAACGTTTTCAGGATACAATTATTGTGGTCATGAATCTCGCCTTGATGCTAGACTTGATGAAACAAATCAATTAAAACCAGGCGAATTTCAGGAAAATGTGATTGATAAACCTTGCCATGTTCGTGGTGTCGCGAATAAAAATCCAGACCTACAGCAATGACATATCGTGGATGTCACGTTATTTCACACGCTGAATTCGATGAAAATATAAGCATGCCAGAATCACTCATGAATTGTTTGATAAGATCGGCAATGATTGGTAAAATAGTGTTAAAAGCGATTAATTAAACGCCAGCAACTACATAATGGAGTCTGTTTATTATAGTCGAATACTGGAGAAGTACAGCAGCAATTAAAAAAACTCGCCGATTCATCAGGTGTCACACGACCTGTAGCCGCAGATTAGTTGTCACGATAGGCCATATGGCAAATTTATCTTCCACGTCTCAAAACGATTCAACATGGACGGCTTGATATCTGCACGCCAAATGACGTTCATCATAAACAGCGCATATACAAATACGCATTGACTGTCTTAGATGTTGCAAGCAGATATAAGGAGGATGAACTGTTATCGTCTAAATCAGAAACTGAAATCTCAGCAGCGTTTAAACGTGGACCATTACTCTGGCCACAGTTTCTACAGGTTGATCATGTGAAAGAATTTATCGGTGTAGTAACATCGATGGTGCAGCAACAACACGTTAAGATCAGACGTAGACACACCGCGATACATCGCGATCAGGCAATGACTGAGCGATTTAATCAAACATTGACACAGCGACTCTTTGGACATTAATATGGCCATGAATTACTGCACGCTCAGGACATATCTCGTAAATGGGTTGCGAGACTACCTCATGTGGTGGCTGGGTTATACAACGAGGTCACGAGTGAAATTAACATGAAACGTGTCATTTCAATTGAGAAAAACACAAATCACGACGACAATCACCAGATCAGCTGCAATAACCAGTGGTGAGTAGTAAAGTAAGAGTGAGGTATTTATATTACCTGATGAATTTGAGGGCGGCACAGCAAGATCATCTGATCCAGTGTGGAGTGTAATAAAGCATACAATTTTAAGTGTGGTAAGATCTACTATGCAGCCACCAATATACAGACTAAATTCAACTGGCACTCAGCGTGGATTTATTCATGAAAAATTGCATGTAATTTCTGAAAACATCCAGTTCCTACCAGATTGGATACTGCGTCACAGATACAAATGGCCTCCCACACACGCACTAGCAAAATACACTAAGAAGATTCACACGCGTCAATAAACAAAGGTCCTCTATCTCTGCTAAGCTTAAGACATGTCAGTGTGACATTTTCGCATGTGTGGCCAGGACTACTATTAATTCTGTCCACGGTAAATTGTCGTACCTGATTAGGAAAATATTGCCAGTGCATTATTGTGCTATAGCAGACGCACTGATTCTTTAGAAGATTTTTATCATCAAGATAAATTCCACATCAAGATCAAACTGGCGTGATTGCTTTGTCATCTCGTACATAATTTGACAGGTTTTTCTTCATTACGTTGATAATTCATGGTGACACTGTTGTTGTTTTATTCCATGGCGTCACTCGACTGATGATTTATCTGGAACCGTGTCTATAGTGTTGAACAATGATGTCGAAGAAACTTTTATGCTAATAGCAAATGATAAAAATTTAACTGCAGCGTCATTCTTGTGGTATCTGGAATTTGTCGCTGAAACACCGCAAATAATTACTTAACGTCATAGTATAATTAATCAATTGGCAGAGTCACTTATCGACGTTCAACGTCATAAATATAATCAAATATGTGAATGTCTGACCAAACTAAAAATACCATCGACAATTATACTAGTGAAAGTAAAAAAGTATCGTAGACGAATGGTTGTCATTGATATAGTTGTTAACTCGGTTTCTGCTATTGTTGCTGGAGCCGGATTAATATTATTAACATTAACGATGACAGCTCCAGCAGTTATAACAATTATTGTTTAAACTTCATCGACTATAGCAGGTATTCTCAGTACTATTTCTAAAAAGATAGCTACAAGTGCAAATGATAAATTGCGTGAGTATATGATAAAATTACATACAGCAACAGCAACCTTTTCTAAACTATCTTGATATGTTTCCATGTATCTCAGTGATGGTTAAATATCTGACGAGGAGTTCGCAACGATAATGAAAACCTACGATGAAGCATTCAAAATCGTTAGAGATTTTGGTGACAATAACCAAAGTAAAAAAATGGAGAATTAAATAATAATAATAATAATAATAATAATAATAATAATAATAATAATAATAATAATAATAATAATAATAATAATAATAATAATAATGACAGCGTCTGAACATCGTTCGGTGATTGAGTCGAGAGAGTTATTACAGCAGATCGTCACTAATACAACTCCTTCAGAACCTACGGTGATATCAATAAATTCGACCAATCCTTATTTTAGCGTTAACTTTCTAACTGCAATTCCAGTAAAAGAGATAGTATTAGCTCAGTTACGGTTTTTGTTTTATAGCTGGCCTAATATTAGATCAAAACCATTTGGTGGACTACAGCCAAATAATTCATTAGCATTGCAAACAAGAATAAATCTAATGGAACTCCCGATTGGCAAGTAGTTAGTATTCCAACTGACAGTTATCAAATAGAGCAAATCAATGAAGAATTCCAACGCAGAATTAAATTTATTACAGGAAAATAATCAAAAATAACAATTGGTGTATACGAACCAATAGTATCAGCGGTGACTGAAATAAATTTCCCTGATTATGTTGCAGATATTTATAAAAGTTGAATCAGATCAGTGTTAGGATGGCCTGAAGTCGCGCCAGCTTATTAAGCAACACCAGAACCTCAGAGATCCGACTTTATCATAGTTGTTAAAAAATTTATACAACTTCCTGAATATCCAAAAGTAGAAGATGCTTATTGATGGCGACGATATTTTGGTGATGGAGCTGTACATAATATAGATAGAAATGGATTTCATTTCACAAAGCAAATTAGCGGCAAGAAAGATACAATAATAATACTTGATATTGATGAAATAAATTCATATACTAACACAATTAAATCTGAGCATAAACGTGTATTTAAAAATCTACAAAATTGATTTTAAAGCATTAATGTTTCTTACAGCGATGATTTTAAAAAATCAAATAATTGAGTCAATACAGCATTGACTCATTGAATCAAGTTACTTCAGACATTGAGTTCATGAATGATGTTATTGTTAACAGAGAAAAAGGATTAATACTCCCATCATTTAGAATATACACTACATCTTATATAATTAATGAAGACAATCCAGATCAGCATGTTCCAAACAATCGCTTTTTAACAATGGTTTTTCTGTTACATTTTTTAATTAAGCGAGAACAACTATTGACATTTATAATTCCGGGATTTTACTCAAAGGAATTAAAGAAATCAGTTAATGATCTTATTGATGAACACTTTAAAATAATATGCCAATCATTGAAAGAATTAATCCCGCCACTAACTTTTTTAAAATATAATAATGACCCATTTGGAACAGGTTGTCATATTTCACATAATATATTGTTAATATAACATCCACGATCGCGCTGATTATAGTATGCGATATAATTGATAGTAGTTACCACGTAGATCTTTCAAAGTCTAACCAGGCCCAGCAAGGATATATATTATATTCATCCAATATTCAAGCGCCACCCGGGTGGCTCATTGTATCTGAGCCAATAAATCAAGTCTATCTGCTTGTACATAATCCATTATTCTAAAGAATGAATTTCAAACTCACAAATCAGGACGGCAATATTGTGGACATTAGAGAGACGTTTATATTAATTTGTACATAAGCTCATATATTAAATATTATAATTAGGAGAAAATATAAAGATATTTGAAATTTTTATGACAATGGGTAAGAAAACTGAGCTGGGCTGGATAAAATCTTTGGTTAATTGATAGCAGCAGGGATTGTGAACGACAACAATTGAGTGCCGCTTCGCAAGTAAATGAAATCGCATATAAATAGTGGAAAATATGCCAAAATAGGGTTACAAAACTGAGCTAACTTAAAGATTTATTACCTGTTCTTAAACGCATGGAAATATTCTCGGTTAATAACTTTGGTTTAGCGTTATTGACCTTATTTTTTTCAGCCAGCTGTAGGATCCTTTTTTTTAGGTAAAATACTCGAGCGAAAAGTTGTAGGGTTCACCCTCCCTGCTGCTTATGTGCATCTACATATAGCTCTAATGTTATACATTATCTGGTCTGACCAAATGGTTAGACAAAACCTTAAAATACAACTTTAGCAACAATCTTCAACTTGATTTCATCTGTGCGAATTTAATGGGTGTTTTGACATTATGCAGCGCAAAAAGTTGAGAATGTTATCCAGAAAGTTTTAGAACTCAGCCTTATATATGTTCTCGGTTATTATATAAGGTCTGCCAAAGATTTTTGTTTATATGGTTCCCAATTAATAAACAGTGTCCAAAAGCAAAAAAGTATTTATTCGATGACTAATAATGCACGGAGTGGCCCTGAAAAGGGACTTTGAAATTTTGTTAACATAGGGAACATGGCAGGGGTCTTCTTCTCTTCTGCAAACTTCGTCTGACATCCGAACCGTAGATTAAGACTCGCTTCAGACAGCTTTGCATATCCACATATATCCTTCCTTTGCAAATGGCCGTATCTGTGATTTTGATTTTAGTCCATGTTAATATTACATACATATGATAGACCAGGTGGAACAGCAGCAACGATATGAGGGTAAAGGATTCTACTTTAATCCATGTTTTGTGACGAGCACCGGTGAATTAAATGAGGTGAACGGCGGGTATTTATAGTGGAAGAGAGGATCGAAATGTATTGACCTCTTTTGTCAATCCAAAAAGAAGCAGAACAAGCCTTTCGCTTTCAACAGGAACAGCGAGACAAAGAGGCAAGACGTTAACGAAAAGAAGAAGAAGAAGAAGAAGAAGAAGAAGAAGAAGAAGAAGAAGATGATGATGATGATGATGATGATGAAACATTTAAAAAGGGGATGGTGAAAGTCAAACGATGATGATACTCTTAGATATTTTAGCAGAGTTAAGGAATCTGAAACAAATTTATCAGACTTTTTTAATTCGACACAAGAAAAAAAAATTCCTTCAGTAGCCAAACACTCCAACCCCGTCAACACCCCACTACTCCTGAGATATCATCACTGGTGATCTCTGCCAAATCATCCACAGTAGCTGGTCAAGAAGTAGGCCTTGGTCGTAGCAATGGGATAAAGCAGATAAAGCTCATTTCTTCCAGTTCCCGAGTTTGTTAAAAAAAAAAAAAAAAAAAAAAAAAACACACTCAGCGGTATTTTTCAGGGCCACACTCTGCTCTCGAAGAGAGTGACTACTCAAAGTATGGCAAATCAATGAAAGCTTAAATTCCTTTTTCCCCATCATGGACGCGTGTGAGTGCGTGAGTGTAGGTCTTTAAATCAAAATTAAGAGACGCTTGCGTCTTACTTTATGACCTATTATCGTAGAAGTTCTAATCAAATTTCAGAACACATCACTTAAAAATGTGCATTGGCTTCTTCTTTTCTTTCCACTCCTCTTTTCACTCCTTCACTGTCACATGTGTTTTCTCCTCCTCTTCTTCCTCACTTTGTTCTGGTTTTCTTTTCTTCTCTTTCTGCACGAGTATGGGTTTTTCCTTTGTAGAGGGTACCTCTTCTCCATATTCTCAACACCTCAGTCTCCTTTGTTTGTTTTGTTGTTGTTGTTGTTGTTTTCGATCGGTTCTCTTTTTATTCTTAGGGCAGTCTAAAGACCAATATCCTTTCTCTTGACAATGATAACAGGTATCTTGACCTTTATCTCTCTTGACGCCTGTCTTACTTAGACATTGTGGACATTCTGAAGACCTCTGTCCTTTCTTCTGACATATAACATGCGTCTCGACTTTCATCTCGAATAAAGGTGGTCGGAATAGTCCGTCGGCTTCTCTGAAGAAAACCTTCGCATGGCACCTCGCAAAGCTTTGATCAGAAGTTCGATTTGTGTAGGTTGTTACATTTTCTTAAAGGATTAAGAGCGAAATGAATACTTTGTAACGCCTGAATAGTAATATCACATTCTAGAGATGAATAAACGCTTCTCTAAAACATTTAGAACTATGACTTACAGGTATACACAGTGAAATTTAAATATTTTAAATGAGATGTACCACCAGAGAAAACAGAAAGGATTCTTTGTTAAGCACGCTGAAGGGGCAATCTCAAGCCAAAGAAGACGATCGGTTGAGACTCCATTTATCATGATAGTTTGAAAGTCCCCTGCTTCATTTGAGTTTATTAGACCGGCAGAACTGACTCGTAACAAAGTTATCGACAAGATTCAACACGTATAGCAATCTAATGACAAATTTCACATCAGCGGTGGCAAACCGATATTGTACATGACCCACGTTTCTCTTACCAAATGGACCGGAGAATGAAGAAAAGTGTTACTGGTGGACGAACTTCGCAGCATCTAGCGCAGCCTCGTCCAAATTAACAACACTCCAGACAGGATGTGTTGACCCTGAGCCATCGTAGTGAGACTAATGTATGTCGACAAGAATGACGCGGTAGAATGGAAAAGAGCCTGGAAAACGATTCAACGATCGGACCGAGCCAGACAACGAAGTGAAGCAAAACAACTATCACAGCAAGCCAGCCGATCCAAAGACAACACTTGTGGCATTCCTTGGAAATTTTTATTTCATCGCCTACTGGAGAGTTTCTAGTTAGGTATCTGCTCTGACATTAGGAAAAGTTCAAACAAAATTCGTTGTGATGATTCTGAGAAAATAGGAGCTACATTTATGGAGGGTATAACAACGGCCGTAAGGGGATTACACATAAATTTGGGCCTTAACATCCTCTACATAAACACTTTTTCCATTGACCTTTGAGATGTTACCTCGAGGAATAATTTCGAGCCATAAAAAAGGTCTTGACTGCTTTCTTCCAGACGATCAGCGAGATAAGGTGCAACGTACGGGGAATTGGTATGAAAAGAAGGGACAATGTGGATCAATATTGTCAGCTGTCAAACTGAACCCCTATCGAGAGGATTTTGTTTTCAACGCTGCTTTAGGAAATAAACAGAAAGGTACCCAAAAAATCGTCATGCAGGTGATTGCGTATACCTACATTAGTTTTTCTTCAATCTCTTTGCATTTCTTTGTCATATATAATTTTCATTAACATCTTTTTTGCAAGATAGTCGTAGTTCTGACAAAAATTTCAATTTTTTGCAGAAATTGTGTTCTAGTCTGGTAAATAGCTATTAAGTAAAATATTTTTGGCATGTTAATTTGGTTGAATTAAGACATTTATTGCACTGAGCTGAGTCAGAGAACAAATATAAGGCTCTGTATGTGTTATTCTCTTAAATCTAAAAGCTATCGCAGCAGGGAGCCGCGGTATCTCAGTTGTTAGAGCGTCCGGTTCTTAATACAAGGGTCGCCTGTTCAATAACCCGCCCAGATCACGCCAAGTCAGCCTCTTCGGTCTGTTTTTGGAAAAGACACTTAAATTCCATTTCCACCGCATAATATAGCTAACAACGTGTTTAACGTACCGTTAAAACCAACAAAAACAACCAGCAAAAAAAAAATAAAATAAAAAAAATAAATAAACCATCGCCAGAAGCGATGACCAAAGCATAATTTCATTAGAACAACAGTCTTTTACTTTTGGACACGAATCTTCCAACGCTATCTTGGTGATCTGCATATTTGCAGTAGGCACGTGACAAAGCTCCGCCATTTCTCAAAGGTCTATAAAAGCTATATTGTATCTATGGTTTTTTTTGTTTGTTTTTTTAAATCTAATTTTAGTTTTTTTATGTGACATAAAATTAATTTTAATGTTAATAGTTACTGTGAACCACATTCAAATTTCGTTGATTATATAGGTTCTTATACATATTTGATATTTTCATATTTCGTTTTTCCATTTACTCCATCAGTTTCTTTATTACACTTGTAACACTGTACAGCAAAATCGATTCTATTTTTAAATCACGATGCATTCGGCATGACTGAACGTAGACCACGATATCCTGTTTGGATCATTTATTTCTTTATCTTGATTTGAATTAATAATATGGATAAGCTTGATGTTGTTTACATTATATCTGGGTTTTTTTCAACTTTGTCCATATTAAGTTCAAGTCAACATAATAGTTTTGAATGTCATCTGTTTTTAATGCTGTCAGATATATAAAAAAGCAGAGACCTACTTGTTATATCATGTTGACAGTATAATAAATTCACATTCATTGCTGTTGTCTTAGTAAGATGCTTATTGTCCTAAAAGGAAGAGCACTGCCCGACAATTTTTTTTTAGCGATTCGATTTCTTGTAGCTGTTTGTACGATAACCCTACAAATTGACATTTTTACATTAATCCGATTGAGTACTGATCATGAGACGGAGTCTGGCTTTATTTTTCGGCCGCCGGTATTCATTCCTGTTCTTTTTTTTAACGGAAAACATTAGACAGTGGCACTTGATCACTGACAAACGAATTTTACTTCATTGTTTTTCTTTTTCTTTTTTGTTTTGTTTTCTTTGCTTTTTTTTGTAAGACGAATCGAATGAATATAGTATTGGATATTGTGAATCGGATAATTTTGAACTACTTTTGTTATAACGCTACGTGATCTATGGTTTTGATATTATGGATTTAGCATATAAATGGATTTAAAATGATAAACATTAAGGTCTTGTATGGATTTTATGGAAAGAAGATGGACAAAATTGAAGTTCTCTCTCTCTCTCTCTCTCTCTCTCTCTCTCTCTCTCTCTCTCTCTCTCTCTCTCTCTCTCTCTCTCTCTCTCTCTCTCTCTCTCTCGTTTGGCTTTTTTTTCTTTCTCCAAAATGCAACTCCGTCTCACCGACGACAGGTCCCCCCCCCCTTAGGGACATTTTCAAAGTACACCACTTAGAGCTCGATGTTTAGGCTCTGCTTCTTGAATTCTCCAAATGAAATTATTTAAAGGCGCCTCAATATCAGATGAAATTTAAGCGGTCAAGATGTTTGTACATTATTAGGGTATATTTTATTTTTACAGAGATCTATGAAAATCAATCTAAAAAAAAAAAAAACAAAACAAAAATACCCACGCACGCATAAACCTCAGCTTATTGCGACTTGCTTTCCTTGGGTACGTTTTAAACTTGTCACTTGGTTATGCTGCAGTTTAGGTACGTTTTAACTTGCGTACATTTTGACATGAATACGTTTTGGATTGAATAACTTCGGGTTTAGGTACGTTTTTACTTGCTTCTCTGTTCCATACTGCTTATATATATATATATATATATATATATATATATATATATATATATATATATATATATATATATATATCGGCGAATAACAGCCCTTTTAAGCGCACTGGATCACGTATGTTAGTGATTGCTTGAGATAGATGCAATAAACTGAATAAACTGACGACGAACAGTGCAAAACTTGTAACTATCTAAGGCTAGTTAGTTACTAGTGTTGCACTGTTCGTCGTCAGTCTATCTATCTATCTATCTATCTATCTATCTATCTATCTATCTATCTATCTATCTATCTATCTATCTATCACACACCACACACACACACACACACACACACACACACTTTCCTAGAATATAATGTTTTTACAAATGTATTTGTCACATATTTATATCTCAAATAAACTTTAAAATATTTTATTTAGTCCAAATCAGTCCGTGATCTTGGCCGAGTCAGCCCGTAATTTGGAGCGAATAAACCTAGTCCGAATCACAGGCGTCTGCATTTTTATCAATAAAGCACGACGAAATTTCTGACTAAATGAAATCACCTTATCGGTATTATACGATAATTAATATATATGTGCAGTTTTTCAGTCTTCGTGCGATTCTGAAGGGATAAAAAAAAAAAAAAAACGCGTGAGAAAATTCGAATCGAGTGGAGGGTTGTGGTCGATTTGCATTCCTTTATTATTGTATAATACCGTTAAGGTGATTTAATGTAGTCAGAAATTTCGTCGTGCTTTATTGAGAAAACTGCAGACTCCTGTGTCCGAATCAACCGGTTACTTGTGTTTTGTTTGTAACCGGATTTAATTTTCCTCTTCAGTACAGGCTTAATTCATATATTATTTAAACCAAGTTTGCTCTTGAGTTTCCAAGATTTTATAAATGGAAATGAAAATCCCCATAATATAATATGTCTTACGTCTTGTAATTTTTAATAAAACTTGCAGCATCATATTATTAACCAATTGCACTTGGTGTGACATTTTCTGCACGCACGTGATTTTTAGCAAATACAAAATGGCGTTTGAGCAGAAAGGTCTGTAATGAAACTATTCGAGTAATTAACGAATATTGCCCATATCATTGTACAACAGTCATGAAATCTTTAATATTTATATTGGATACATTAAAATTAATTATTTTTTTTTTCTTTAAAATGTATGAAAATGTATACTGAGCATTTCTTTTATATGCATCACCTGTTTTCGATTATAAGCACTGGTTCAATTATTAGGACTTGTTTGTTCGAGAGGAATGACATCACAGCGTAGCCGCAATAAATTCTGAAACATGTCTTAGTTGTCTAAAAGTGAAATTAAGAAAAGTTATAATAGATGTTTGTAATGTTATTTGTTTTTTGAAGAATAACTGAAGGCGTTATATACTATTTATTAGGGCCTCGGATGCGATAGGTCGCGTGTTCGAACCTTGCTATAGTCCTAAAATACATCCCCGTTGGTTTGTACCCCCCCTACCGATTTTAATAACTAAAAAGCTTACTGTGATAAAAGTGCACAGAACTAAGTAAATTGAATCATTAATTTATAATTTTTAGCCTGTCACCAGAATGGCACTAGTACTTGTATCCCCTTGCACCTTTCATGCTTAACGGACTTTCCATACTAAAAGGGCGCCATATTCCGTACACTACGGGGTAGTTTATTTCCATCCGACAGCATAATGATGTAATTGATCCTATTTGGTAATTACGGGATAATTCCGTAAATTGCAATAACGTTGACTTTGGAATTATATTACTTTGCATATGTAAACATATTAATGAAACCGCTTGTTAAATCCATGTGAAAGGCAAATTTTTTTGTCCTTCTTTTCCTTTGTGTGATTCAACACTGTAAATATCGGAATCAGATTACATATGTATGTACATATTTAGTCGCACATGCGCCCCTTTGCTGAAAATAGACCAGTCCAGAAACTGGAAATGGTTCTGAAGCATGTCATTCTGTTACATTTAAAACTTCTGTTAAGCATGAAAGGCGCAGGCAATGAGAGTGTTATGGCAATTCTTCTCACATTCAGGTTAGAAAATATAAATCAATAAATGAATTGACTATGTTCCTTGCACTTGCGCAAAATTTCCAACTCAAACCACGCCATATTTTTTACTACGCTCTGTTTATGTTTCCAAATAAGGCTAATGTGTCCATTTGTGGCACACAAACATACAAGGCTGAGAATGGAAGTAGGAATTATTTGAACTAATATGGTGAACGATCAAAATGAAAATATCAGATAAGAAAGGTAAACAAGATTATACCACTATTTCTACAACAATTTGCGATAATTCCAGTATTAAATAAGAGGACTACGCAATTTATTTCATTATATATCAAAGAACATGTTCAAAATTTTTTTATATTAGACTAACAAAAGAGACGGGTGTGAATCGCACCCGGCTGCTCCAGTGACACATACTCATGTTAATACCCTGTCCACAAGATAGGACTAAGGGTACTAATATTAGTACTAGTTCAAACCTAGTCAGAGTTTCCTCTGACCCTGGACACCCTATTTTTGATATTGTTTTTTTATGTTGAGGTGTAGGGTCAGAGTCCATTCCTTATAAAAAAAGTTGGAATTCGCCGACACCATATGTTGTCAGCATAGGGTACTCGCCTACTATCAAGCCTTGCAAACTTAAATACACAAATAAAGTTTCAAAGTGCGCATGTGTTAGAGTTATTGTTCTTGAATTGCGAGTAAAAATTGGCGTAATGTTTGCTGTGAAGCTTTAACTGTAGGAAGTCAAGTCATATATTTGATTAGGCAAATAAAACAATATCTTTTTCCAGTTGGAGGAATTACCAGTTTTATCAATAAAGCATGACAAAATTTCTGACATGAAATCAACTTAACGGTATTATAAATTAACACAAGTAATGCAAGCATGATCACAACTCTCCGCTCAATTCAACTTTTCTCACCCATCTTTGATCCCTTTAGAATTGCACAAAGACTGAAAAACTACACATCCATTCAAAAAACAGTAATGTACCTTCGCATCACTCTAGGACAACCATCACATGAATCCAATCTGGCGAATTAACCTTTATTTTCACCATTACGGTCACAAACCCTGGAAAAATGAACCATTTGAGGAATTAGCCCATTTGTACTAGTTTCTACTCTGCAGTAAATATGCGTTAGGTTCTAATAATCGTTCCGAACACAGCGCAGAATCTGTTCTCTTTTAGTACTATGCTCTAATATTTGAATGTGATGACGTCATCATCCGCTATTTGTATTATCAGAACTTTACCTATATATTTCTGTTCTGGAAATTTATACAAAAATTATTAAATGATGCAATCTGAAATAAAAAAAGGTTAAACATTTTATCTTGTAAAATTAGTTTCATGACATTATTTAGCCCATGGTAGGAATGGGATACTTCCTCAAATACCGTTGCTAGATTTTAATTACCTTTCATCTGTTGTCGTTATACATTATTTGCACTCCCCGTTGATCGGGAAATTATTAATTTATCATCATTACCATTTTTATTGTTTTACCTTTAACTATTTGGTTTTGTATCGCTGGTCGGTACATAACCTTTTACCACTTTTAAATAATGAAAGATGTAACCTTTTGTATGGCGCTAAATAGCCTCATTGTGCTTGTGCTCCATAAAAATTCAACCATCCAACCAACTTTTTATGATTTATATAGTGATGTTACAAGGAAAGATGACTGTCTGTTTATATTGTAAAATATAAACAATGCCTAAAAATGCATAATTACCAATTTGCAACGTTTTTAATTACATATTTCTTTCACATATGTCACATTTAAACTGGCATAAAACTACTTTGTACATAACTTAATGTCAGTGACATGCATTTGCACTTCATTAATACACAAACACCATTTGTGATAATGAGATATTAAAAGGTCATTGACCAATCAAAAAGAGACATGGGTGGGGGTAAAAATGGCTTAGCTACAGTATGGCACAATACCGTCCTAAAATGGCATGTGTGAATCACTATGCCAAAGCCTTTTTTTTTAATTCTAAACAATATTTTATTTCAGAAGGCATATTTTTTTTTACTAATGTATGTCTAAACAACTTTTCTTACTAGTATTTAAAAACGAAATAAAAATTACTTTCACATATCATGAAAGTTGTTGGTTTTTATTTAGAACTAATGCAAGTACACAAGTTAACAGCTTCTTGTTTACAGGCATTTTATACAGAGCTTGGGAAGGTTACTCATACATCCGAGCTCTATTAGGCAACATGGCGGTGCTGCTGAAATCGTTTATCAGTGTATGACCTTACATTGACCCATACTTATATTAAATTGATAGGGAAATCATTTATCTTCTCAGGAACTAAAAGCATAACACCGATTTTGTTTTTGATCTTGTTTTTGATCCGTTGTCAGACAAGACAAAACTACAGTGTTGATAAATTTTGACCTCGTTTTCTTTATTTTCATTGCTAGTCACTTGACTAAACAAATCTTGTGGTCAATATGCATATATCACAGGTCAAATAGTCATGTAAAAAAAACAAAACCTCATTTTCCCATATCCTGAGGGGAGGATGGCAAATGTGTCACTTCCATTAATAACTGATTTTATTACTTCAATATTAAAATATTGTCCCTTTTCTTAAAAAATCTCATTGGCAAGAGTTTCCATGTAATTCATCTTTACTTGTCATGTTGCAATATAGGTTTAAGGACCAAACCTTCCATTCCACTAATGCAGAAAGAATTCAAATCTTGATAATATTGAATTGAAGTCACACAATGTCTACAATAACAAGAAAAAACACGAAGTATTCAGCATATTGAGCTGACAGCAGCCCGAAACATGTCGCTGTCGCATCTTCCTGCAAAGAGGCAGAGTGATCATCTTGAAACTACATGTCAATGCATTTTTTTTTGTTATCACATGACTATTTGACCTGTGATGTTTATATCGTCTGTGAGATTTGGTTTGTCATGTGCCTAGCAATGCAAATAGGGCAAACGAGGCCAAATTTAATCAACGCTGTAGTTTCATCTCATCTGACATCGGATTAAAGACAAAATCAATGTTATGTTTGTAATTTCTTAGAAGATAAATGATTTCCCTATTGATTTAATGTAAGTATGGGTCAATGTAAGGTCATTTAAGTTTGCTAGGCTTGATAGTAGTAATACCCTATGCCGACACCATTTGGTGAATTCCAACATTTTGATAGGGAATGGACTCTGACCATACAACCAACATAAAAAAAACAAATATCACAAATGGGGTGTCAATGGTCATAGGAAATTCTGACCAGTTGAAACCCTGGTCAAGTCATACCAAAGACTTACAAAAATGGTACTGACAGCTGCCTCACTTGGTGCTCAGCATTAATATTTTAGTGTTAGGACTGGTTGGCCTGGTGTCAGGATAATGTGACTGGGTGGAACATCATGCCAAATGTCTATTACATGATGCCCCAGTGCATTACTATAAACTCTCACTGCAGATATCATAGCGATTTGATTGAAAATTTGTTGAAAAAATTGTTAAAGCTATAATAAATATGTAAATCACACACACTATTTATAAGAAAGGGGAGTAAAGACTGCCCTGAAAGTATTTTTCCCATGGAACATAAACCCTAGTGAATACATAACATAAGCCAGCTGTTGGTGTATATCAGTTCTAGTCCAGTGTGGAATGTCTGATTACTTTACTGTCAAATGATATTTCAAAGCTAATTAGATTAAGGCTTGCGATCCATTGTTCTAAAGTCTTAAATTTTAGGTAGCTTAACCATGATAGAACATGTTCATCACAATCACTATGACCTGTTATCATCAAGCATCAGATAATACACTGAATATATTTCGTAATCAAAGTCAATGCAGGTATAGCAAATTTGACTGGAGTTTTTTATATAATGATTAACAGAATTGCATTTACTTTAAAAAAACATTATGTTCATTCTTTTAAAATATAAACTCTAAAAAATGTTGACATTTTAGAAGAAATTATCCTATAAGATGTGTATGTCCTTACTGGCTACAGCTTTGCAACTGTAAACAATTACTAGAGCCCACGATAATACAGCGTTGGAGTATATTTATTGCACAACTGTGTACTGGTAGTTTTCCCTGATATTTATAATTAGGGCAGTGACTTACCGCATAAGTAAAGAAGTTGTATAGAGTGTTCCCCGGTTGACTGATAGGGAAACAAGAGGCATAATTTTCAGGAATAGCTTATAAACTTGGTAGCACATATAATTACTTTTCCACAAAATCAGGTCCCAGTTAACAGGTGATCAATAGAAGTCATGAGTTTATTTAACTTTTGCTTCACATCCATTGGCAAATCCAAAAAGTTTTTAGACCCTGAAATTTAAGAAAATTTACCCGAATTGGCCAAAAAGATAAAAAAGATAATGCGATGTATGACATATATTTTAAAACAATGGAAAATAAATTGATCTTAGGCTGAATATGAAAATATGATTATGATACAGACAAAAATGTTGAGTTATTCTTTTGAAGTTCCTTGATTAACTGATAGGTCCAGCACCTTATCCTATGACACAGCAGATACCCAAACACATGAAGTGGTTGAGTGTCCTGGGATCAGAATCGTTTGCACTGATCAACTTAGTTACATGCATTGGTTTTGTATTTTTTAGAGTCAAACTGCCATTGTTGTATTTATTTTTGTTTGTCAAATCCATCTTCTCATTATTTATTATTAAAGGAAAATCTATTTAAATGAAATGGAATCAAAATATGATGGAACTAAGTCAAAGATAATGCTTGGAAATATTATTAAGCATAAACTGTGATGGTATATAGTACTTGTTTACATCAGGTTTGATTTCATGTAGTGTTTTAATGCAGTGTTTTATGCAACATAAGTAGGTTATATAGTGCAAAGTCAAGAGTGAAATGCCTTTCCCAAGGACATATCATGGTAACTGATTCCACTATTGGAAGAAAGTGTTATTTTTAGTTACCCCACTTCACTATGCCACTGTCAGTCAATTGTTGGTTTCTCTCCCAGCAATTAGCGAACAAACATCAGGTGATACCAATTGTTGGGTTATTATTAATGAATTTCTGTATTCCTCTGGCAGCTGACTCCTGATCTGGAATTAACAATTTGAACTCTGTCTTCTGCAAATACATTTTATATATGTGAGATTTCCTTTTTCCCATTAGGTTATTTGTACTGGATATTTCATTACTTGCTTCTTCAAATTTAACTTGTTCCAGGCAGCAGGTGATGTGAATAAAGATGTTCTGAAGGATTTAATTGTGCTAAAAAATAATATTTTTTTTCCAGGACATGGACCCTATGAGAGTCTCCTCAAGACATTAACAGTTGGTGGTGAAGAATTCAAATATTTTAGCTTGTCAGATTTAAAGGATCCAAGATATGGTAGGAGAAAATCTAATAGATCCTGTCCTTAATAATTATATTGTTTATTAAATGATTTGATGGACTTTATTTAAAATTATCAGTCAGGTGATTTACTGAGTTGCAGAGGCCAATACATGTGTGAATTTGGCTGTATATACAGTCTACTATCAGATACTAGTTTTTGTTTAAAAGAGGCCATGAAATTATGTCAAACTTTAATTGCATATAAATATTATATATATTCATGTGCTGCTACTGTGTTAATATATGTTTAACATAAAATATGTGTTTGTTAATTATTAATTTCCTGTCATGTCTGAAAACATCACATTCCAGACAGATCAGAATGGAACTTGCCTACATAAAATAATTAAAATAGTTTTATTGTCAAGCGTTGCAAGTGCATAAATTTATAGATGTTTGGTACAAACATGTGTATTCAGATTTCATACCTGTAAAAATTGTTATGCTGGCTGAAAACAATGTTAAAAAATTGTAAAATTTATCACCACATTGTTTCATGTGATGCATCTGTCCAACCAGTTATGTGATGTTTAGCTACTTGCCCTGTCATAATACTTTCAGTAAATCAAATAGTGAGATGTGCATTGTGGAGTCATTTTATATTGTGTTTGAATAAAAAAAATTTCTATACTTTTATTTATTCAACATGATAAATTTATGAATTTACAGACAAACCGTCAGTGTCAGTCAGCTTTCACAGTTACATGAGCACAGTTTTGGGTTCTGATTTTACTGAAAACCCAAACAGTTGTACATGACATTTAGTTTGCACACGGCACACTTGCTTCCTGTTGTCAAAATCATCATGTATGTAATCAGAAGTTGCTTGCAGTGATCAGAGTACTTGTAAAGGATGCCCATAAAGATGTTACCTGAACTGGTAATTTATGTGATATGTGACAAAATGTGAGAATTATTTAAACAGGTAGAAAATAGATTTCACAGAAATTGTTTCCCTTTAGTTATAAATACATGATCATTAAGATGAAAGAAATCAGTGAGGAAATGCCACTCTCTATAATGATTGTTTATGACTAGCATTGAAACTGGCCTCACATAACATTTATTGAGTGGAAGTGTTCAATCGTGTTAAATTGTTGTGCATAAACAGCTGTATTATTATTAAACATAACTAAAATGCTATATCAGTTTATAAACTGTTGACATGCTTTGAAAATAGCCTTAAATAAATATTTGTGTTTAGATTACATCAGAATTACCATGGGTGGCCTTATTTGTTTTAGAAAGTTGGCAAATTAAGATCAGTGAAAAAGCTGAATACAAAATATTTTGAACAGATGTGGTACAGTTACTTCCGGCATCAACCCTGTTAATTGCAGTCTCACAAATATTGTATGAATTTTAAAAACAAAAAAATAAAATTTTGTTTGTCCATCCTTGTTACGTGATTTACATTTTCTATCCATATAGATTTAATACCAATTTAATGGAACATGAAACAATGATGCATCATTCATTGTTTTGTGCTAATTTCAAATAGTTACTAACATCTTAAAAAGAATATTAAGAAAATATTTCAAGTGAGATCCCATCCAATATTTTGAGTGAGGTGCCTGTCAGACTTGTCAGGAAAGAAAACTTATTTGCCTGAGGAAACTTTGATCACACTGATGAAATGTATAAATGTATTTTCTAGATGCTGATATATCTACCGTAACATGGTACAAACTAAATCAGATGTCAACTGTCCTATGTGAAATTGAGATCTACTTTTAATCAAATTCAAGGATGGTGTTTTATACAAAAAATATGATTTTGTACTCTCAAGTCCATGACATGGCTGTGTTTTGAGAAAATGCAATTTTCATTAAATTATAACTGTATTGTTAATTATCTTTATACCTAGCCAAGAACTTATGGTGAAACTTTATTTATCTAGGTCATATATCCCAACTTAAGAAACAAAATAATTTTGTACTAAATTTGCACCCCACTCCGAATCTGCATGTTGCAATAAAATAGATAAACAAAATGATAAATTGAAAGAAACTAACATTGTATTGTTATCCTTTATTCCTTCTTTTTCATTGTGAGCATTAAAGAATAAAATATTTATACAAACTTGGTATATGTATCGTAGGCTTCCATAATTTGGTACATATATTGCTTATGTCCAATAATGCATGGCACATTGTTCATTGAACATTGAGAAACAAGTCATGTTTGGTTGTACTCAAAGGTTTGAATATGTTATCCAACTGAAAACAGGAGAGAAATAATCAACCAATTGCTTGAAGACAAATGCCATTTATGCATGACACTGTGTTAGGTGCAAAATAACCAATATTGAATTATATTCAGGTTAACTGTTAAACATTGTTTCACAAATAAAATCTTTATTTGAAAATACATTCAGTTGAGTACAAGTGACAATATTTTTGCTAGCGTTAGTTACACAAAGTATTAATAAAGTAAGTAATTGCTGTGTATACTATTTACCTGCAAACATTATTGCACATTTGTATTAATTAACTAGAGATACCTAGCAAATAGAAGCCCTGATAGTGAATAAACCAGCTGGCAGTGTGTAGTAAACTCATTGTTTGAGCATCAAAGACATGCTTAGTTTTATTAAAGAGCAAACCGACCTTGGAAACCGACTTTGTATTCTTTTACATCGCTTATCTTTTTTTGAATTTTGAATGTATAAAGTTGGGCAAGATATGGAAACTAACTTTAGTTTTTACTGGTATTCACGGGAATTTTGAAAAAAAATTGAAACGATGGAAAAATTTTTAAAGTGACAGTACATTGCTTTGTGTACAGATATTGATGACCCAGCATCACCCAGAAGATTTGGAGAAAATAATCATTTGATGAATTTGTGAAGGCCAGAAGAAAAGATGATTTTGCTGACGATATGATCATTAACATGGATATCATTCCTGGACAGACTTATGGGAGTTAGAGAATTAGCACGACTGGTACAGATTTTTAAAAAGTCTGATTTTATTCCTTGCAGTTTCAGCTTCAGGAGGTGTGTTGCCTGCATAATTTTTCATGACATGAGAAAGTTGTCAAAAAATCATCATTAACAGCAAGAACCATGCATGTGCATGAAATGGGTTTTATCTTAGAGTACATAGTTTAGTTTAAGGGAAGTGGTACAGGTCGATTGTAACCATATGGAATGGAATAAGACACTCTCACCCCAACAAGTCTCCCAACGATGGGTAAGAGTATGATGATAGCACAGCATCACTGGTTGGAAGTCTTCCTCAATGAAGTCAACAGCCATGGTGTAATGATTTCAATATGAGCTCAATGACCATGTGCTCAAGGTCAGGGCATGCCACATTATACCAGTGGATTTTGGCTGTGGTCATCCAGTCTGGAGAGGGATGGGCTCTTCCAGGCTGTATCCTGCCCTTGACACACCACATGAAGACAACTAACAATTCTTCCATATTGGATAGTTCGCAGCCTGGGTCAACAATAACAATGCCTTCCACTGCACATCAGGAGAGAGGTGACAAGTATGCTACTGGTGCCTCTGTTACCAAGATCCATGGAGAGATAACATCATCATCATTTAGAACATTAAAACAACGAGGTCTGTGGGAAAATTGAAAAAACTTTACACTTAAGTGAAAGAGGTACACCTGGAATATTATTGGTTTCTGTGAAGTACGCTGGAAAATCTTTAGCAAAATAACAACTGATGAAGGGCATAAACTGTTCAGCAGAAGTGGGAACAAAAATAATGGCATTGGATTTCTTGTCCACAAGGGTATTGTGATCGGCATTATGGGTTGCTGCCCAGTCTCAAGCAAACTCATTACCATCTGCTTAAAGGTAACTCCCTTCAACATCACAATCATACAAGCCTATGCACCCACATCTAACTGTGATGATAATGAACTGGAGAATTTTTATAACCAACTGCAAGATGTCATTGACAACTCACCCAAGAAGGACATTGTTTGTACAAGGAGACTGGAATGCAAAGATGGGAGTTGATTCAAAGACAAACTGGCAAGGCACCTGTGGACCCTTTTGCAATGCAATAACAATGAAAGAGGATTCAGGTTCTTGGAGTTTGCTGCCTACAACAATCTTGTGCTAGCCAACACATTTGGCCCTCACAAAGCATCTAGAAGATGGACCTGGCACAATCCAGATGGACATCACAACCAGATTGACTACATCTTGGGGAAAAAAATGATTGCACAGGACTATATTGCCAGAACATGAAGTTTTCCAGGAGCAGATATTGGAAGTGACCATGACAACGGTTCGCCTGCACCTAAAAATGATCATAAAGCCTAACCAACCAAGAATCAGATTTGACCTTGAAAAATTGAAAGATCCAAACGTTGCAGAAGCCTTTCAAGCAATGATAGGTGGTAATGTACACCTTTGATAATCCTAGACAACAAAGACACCGACCTAGAGTCCTTAATAACCACATTGAACACAGTTGTGACTAGCACAGCTAGCAAGATCATTGGCAAATACAGGGGCACTGTCAGCATCAGAGGAAGAACAATTGTGAACCTTTGCTTCGCAGATGATATTGATGGTTTAATAGGAGATGAAAAAGAACTGGCTGACTTGGTTGAGTGCCTCGACACAGGCTCCACAACGTATGGTATGGAGATTAGCGCTGAAAAAAATCAAAACTGATGACAAACACCATTGGCATCAGTGCAGAAATAATGGTCAGTGGACAGAAGCTGGAAAGAGTCACAAGCTTCAAGTACTTGGAATCAATTATCACAGATGAGGGCTCCAAACCAGAACTGCTTTGCAGGATAGCCCAGACAACAGCAGCAATAACAAAGTTAAGACCAATTTGGAAAAATACCAACATTGTTTTAGGTTCCAAAATAAGGCTGATGCGCTCAGTTGTCATATCCACCTTTCTGTATGCTTGTGAAACATGGACACTCATATCAGATCTACAAAGTATTCAAACCTTTGAAATGAGATCCTACCACAAAATCTTGGACATCTCATACATTGACCATAAAACCAATGATGAAGTCCATAACAGGATCGAATGAGCCATCAGATCCTATGAAGACCTCTTGACCATTTTAAAAAGGCGCAAACTGAAGTGGTATGGTCATGTCTCAAGATCATCTGGAATGGCCAAAACAGTCTTGCAAGTCAGTGTAAGAGAGCAGAAGAAGAGGCAGACAGAAAAAATGGTGGGAAGACAACATTAAAGAGTTTACAGGCATGGGATTTGGAGATTCTCAAAGGGCAGTAGACAACAGGGAAAGATAGAGAGAATTGGTTACAAAGTCAACTGTCGTGCCCTGGGTTAAGGGATTGATGATGATGGTGATGACACATTTTTTATTTTTTAAAATAAAATTTCAGTTGGAGTGCATTTTCCAGCATGTAATTTTTGAATGATTTAAAAGGTGTCCCACAACTTATGACTTGAAAAACAATGTGTCACAGAACATACAGTGCACAAAAATTTACTTTAAAACTTAAGTTTTGGTATCTCAACAAATATGTGTACTAACATATATGGTAAATATAGAATAGATGCATCTACAACAACAAAAGTTATTACATATTTTTTCCTTGGATGAAAATGTTTAAGCCATATGTATTATAATTTTCATGTTTGTGAAAAACAGCAATGTTTCTTTGAAATCAGAGTTTACTGTGTACATCGAATGCAAAGCATGATAGTTTTAGTTGTTGGAAAAAGAATTGAGAAAGAGTATAGAAAGGAAGGGGGATTTCAGGTAAAATGCATTGAACTGACACATTAAATTAACTTTTCTGCACCTAGATATGCTACCAGAATAATATGTACAGTAATGAAAGCTAGACTTTTATAGAATGATATTTTTTCTTCTTAAAAGTGATTGATTTGAGAATACTGACATATCCATTTGCTTAACAGAAATCATCTAGTCTTCTTGAAATCAGCGACATACATTTAAACTATTTCTGATGAGCTGACTTTTGAGAAGTTGTTTAGAACACTTTATCTTTTTTTGTTTACTTTTCCAAACAATAAATTGTTTTTGGCCTTTTATTTTCATGTAAACAATCAGACAATGGATGATGAACACCTACTGGGTTGCTAGTGTTTAGGTTTATTAATTAGGCATATAGTGAAATAGAAATGGCTAATTATTATGGATAAGTGCTTTTTCAAACATGCCTGTAAAAGAAACCTCACATGAGTTATAGCTATTACATATACATATATTACCTAATTGCCTTCAAATCAGCAACGTGCATCAAAATAATCTCAGAAGCCGATTGTTTAAGTTGGGAAGTTTAGCATATAATGCAGCCCATAAAATTTCCATGGCTTCGTTATGGCTTGAAGTCTGTGAATTCCATATATATATATATATATATATATATATATATATATATATATATATATATATATATTGTATATATATTATTGGCATCGTCCGTCTTCGAGAGACGATGGTGTAGCTCCCTTTTCTGTTGCCTTATCTGCACCGTCGCGAGTGGCTGAAAAGTCTGACCATTGCGTGATAATCTTTGTTGCACTTGCTGCAGGTGAAGATGGATTCTTGTTGAGGTTGATGTTGCTTCGCCTTCTTCTTGGCTCTCTTTGTAGCAAGGTTTGCTTTTATCCCTACCTTGGCTTTCTGAATGCCTTGTCTCACAGCAAGTCGCCACTCGTAGCGGTTGTTAGCACAGCTCTCCCAGTTGTTGACGCTGATGTTGACCTTTTTCATGTCCTTCTTGCAGATGTCTTTGTATCACAGACGTGGCCGTCCAGTCAGTTGTGTGCCTTCTGCTAGCTCTCTGTATAACAGGTCCTTGGGAATGCGGCCTGTATCCATTCTCCTGACGTGGCCGAGCCATCGAAGGTGCCTCTCGCTATGGATGGTGAACATGCTATTCATGCTGGCTCGTTCCAGAACCTCCATGTTGGGTACTTTGTCCTGCCACTGGATGCGCAGAATGCGCCGCAGGCATCACAGATGGAAGCTATTGAGTTTCCTTTCTTGGCTCATGTAGGTGGTCCATGCCTCGCTACTGTAGAGGAGTGTGCTGAGCACACATGCCTGGTAGACAGCAGTTTGGTCTTCTCAGTGAGGTTGAGATTGTTCCAGACCCTCTAGTTCAGTTTTGCCACATATATATATATATATATATATATATATATATAGTATGTACGCTGTATCAGTCATATACCACAAGATATATTAATGTTTCATTAAAAGGAAGCTAGACAAGTTTCTTTTCAATGAAAAATTTATACAAGTATATCATTGATACATGTATTTTATATATATACATATATCACATGCAAATACATATATTTGCCCTTTAAATGGAGTTTAAGATTTTCTACATGCAACTGGAAATTGAGTGAATGAACTCCACATCCCTTTCAAGTGCATCTATTATAAAATGCAATCTGTGCCTTTTGTTGCTGTTTACAATCATATTTGCAATTTGATAAGTTGATTCTTTTAGTTTTGAGTTCCTATTTTTATTCACATTGCTTAACCCTTTACCTCATGCAAGATTGATTAACCCTTTACCTCATACAAGCACCTTTTGTCCCTCTACTGCAGTTCCATACAAGCGCCTTTTGGCACTTTACCAGAGTCCCATACAAGCGCTTTTTGGCAACTCTGTAAACAGCATCCATTCGTAGTGGGTGTTCATAGCGCCACCTTCGGGGAAAGCCCCCTATAGATACTACATTCATTGGTGAGAATGACCATTATGTTAGATCAATGATTCACATGGTCACTGTTGATGCCATGGTCGAAATCTGCTATTTAAAGTACATAGGATGTAACTCTCGTATTCTCCATTCAACAAATTGGCGGTCTGTAATATTGTTCAGTACTTGTTCGAGTAGAATCACAACTATGAAAGCTTCAATAACTTAGGTAAAGGTTCTGAGATTGATGTAGGAAGCCATTAGTTTTTATAAATTATCAAATTCAACTGATTTAGTGATGTAGACGCAGACAAAGAACTTGTAAATTTTGAGCATAAAAAATTGCTGCCACGGTTGATCTTGCGGCTTCACTGATTTGATAGTGAATGAGTTCTCTCAAGATTTTAAAGCACATACAAAATTCTTTTGTTTTAAATAATTATACAGCTATAACGACCGTATGTTACTCCTAAATCTTTCCATATATAATATATGTGTACCAAAAATGTAAAATGGTTAAAATTGCTGTTAAACGTAACATACACTTCACTGCTTAACAGGTCTATGCATAGCGGAATCCACTGGGTAACTTTGCTACATGGGCATCGAAGGGCTCAAAAGTCATACAGTCTATGAGGGAAAGGGTTAAATCAATATAATCCACATTTATAATTTAAACATGAAAGACAGTTGTAATAAACAAACTAGTACATTATAAACAATGTTCAGTCCTTCATATACCAGCACATGGAAATTAGTGTGAAATAGAAACTAAGGGAAATGATAAACAAACAAGAGGCAATTATTCTGCTTTAATAACAGTGTTACCAACCATAAAACTTTGTCTGTTTCTCATCCTTTGGTAGACAGGAATGTTATCTTGAATGTTTATGACTTAAGAGGATGTAATTGAAAATCCTCTACACTTGTCTTTCCATAGATTTTTACCCGTATCTTGCTACTATGGTCCAGGGATGGAGGTGGGGGGGACTTTGACAATTTAATATTTAATTGATAATAATCAAATTTAGAACATTATAATAGGTTTAATAAATAACAACTACACATTAAATACATCACAGTATGGATCACTCTGGTGTCCTAGCAGTTAGAGTGTCCACCTCAAATGCGGGAGGTCGCGAGTTTGAACCTTAGCCGAGTCATACCAAACACTTATACAAATGCTACTAACAGTTGCCTCACTGCTCAGCATTAAGAGGTTAGTGTTAGGACTGGTCAGTCTTGTGTTAGAATAAAGTAACTGGGTGGGACATCATGCTATATGTATGCTGCATGATGCTCCAGTATAAGACATCACTATAAACTGCCACACTGTAGATATCATCAGTGTTTCCCTTTACCCTCATTTGCGCTTCACAGACCCCCAGATTTTTAATTTGACCTCCAGTTTTAAAACCAAAGTTTGTTTTTTGCTCAGTCTGACCCCTACTTTTGACACCCAAGGATATTATGACTCTTCATTGTTGCAGCCCTTGGGGATACACTCCATCGAAGCAATATATCGGAAAAATTGTTAAAGCTAGGTTAATAATCCATATCACAGACATGCACACATCACAGTACATGTACCACATACAGAGATCTTGGAAATGCTGTATTAAGCATATTTAGATACAAAGTTTTGATTTGGGACGCAGAAAATCACCCACACGAGAGTCCTCTGCTCCGTACACACGTTTGTTGCAAACAGAAACGTTTTGCAGCAAAATAAATATGAAAGACACTATGCAAACTGAAGCAATGCTTTTATTTTAGTTTGTTGCTGACTTCTTTGGTCACTGGCTTGTTTTGATAAAGATGTGTGTGTTATTGAAGGCGCTGCTAAAGGCTCCCTTTGAAGGACCAAACAAATACCAGTTTGTTATTGCTGCGGCAACATCAAATAATTGTATTAGATTGAGACAATTTTTTTTATAAAAATTTCCTTTATATATATTGGTGCTTCAGAGGTAATCAGTTTTCATTGAAGTTACAGCAAAACTATTTTTTTTGGGGTGGGTGGGTGTTCTTTTGTTTATTTAAATTGCTGTTGTGTGGTTGACTGTAGTCATTTCACATTTCCACCCTCAGGTGGTCGATTGTAGCTAGTCAGTTGCATGGCCAGTTTGATTATATTACAGCATACAGTAAATAGGCCAGATATCAGCATCAGTGGATAATGAGATAAAAATTCACTGTTAGGGTGGTTTGTTAATATGAAATAAGGATTTGTTTATGTAACAATTGATTCCAGTGCATTTTTATATCGAAGCTTGCATCTTCCTGTCATGGTCCTTTGAATTTCTCCACTCTAAACTCAAGACTGTTATGTACCGTTTTTATTAGCCAAAAATGTCACCAAAAATATTTGTCACCAATATGTTAAACAAAATCGCAATTTGCGACACTGGCGAAGCCCAGCACGATCACTGTTATTGATTTCATTTCCAGTTGTTGCCATATAAATATTGCCTGCAAACTTGAAATCAAGAGACTTGGATCAAATGACATTTGCAAATTTAGACAAGTATTTTGGGTTAAATGATAAAATGATGAAGATGTCAATGAGATTCAGAACTGTGTTAAACTTGCTAGAACTGATAGTTCGGATGCCACAGTAGCCAAGTGTAAGAAAGTATTGGATGTATGGCTTAGTGGGGACTGCAATTTTTGCTGGTGCGACTTCAACTTCTCAACTTCTGTCGGTGGGACTATTTTTACCAATTTAGGAGTCCTGGACTCCTAAGTTTAAAATCCTATCGAGACCTCTGACATAACTGAGTAATTTTCTGTATCATGTTTACAGGGTTTGCAACTTTCTATCATTGATTATATAAACACTGTTGATAAATCCCAAGGCAAGTGCACACATACCGTTATGATGAACCATGTTCATGTAGGTTACATGGTCTAAGTTCAATTTCAAGATTTTCATCCAGCCTGAATTTTTTTCTTGTTAAGTTTCTGAGTATTTTGTCCCTTATGCTTGAGAGGGGAGGGAGAGTGAAAAGCAGAAATGATTGCAGTGAAATTATGTACCATATTAAATTCATATAGAAAATGTTGATTATTAATCCTTTTTATTGTTATTTTCATTACATTAATTAATAATGTGTTGACAACTCACAGTTGCAATGGTACCATTGTGAGAATATTTATATATGTGTATTGTTTCTCCTTTTTTTTTTCACAATTTGATATACACCACTTCCTCAAAAACTCGTGCCTGGATAATATATTTTAAAATGTGCTGAACATGAAAAAAAATCACAAAAATAATTGGTAAATTGAACTCTAATACATACCCTTTTTTTGTTTCATTCACGAAAAAATGATTATTAATTAATAATTTTTGTAAAAGCAGAATGGGAATAAGGTATTTTTAATCTTTTTTTCAAACACAAATCCTCTTAGTGGAAATTATATGTCCGATAAAAGAATTTTTCAAATAATACAAAGTGATATGGACATAAAATTATGATACATATGAATAATAATTTTGATAACTGGATTCTGTACGAAAAATTAAAGAATAGGTAAAAATACATGAAATACAGTAGCCCATTTTATCTATGGAAAAGGTGATTATTGCCCATAAAGATAGAATTCATATTTTGAAATTTCCACATTCTAATAAGATATCAGCTATTAATTATGTTTGGGTTTTTTAAGAGAAATAGTTGTCAATACACTGTAAATAAACAGTCTGGTGAAACAGCTAAATGCTAGCAAGTGGCAACATAGAATGAAAAAAATGCCAATAAAATGTCTTGCTATGTGAAATTCATGTTCTAATCCTTTAATTTCGCTTCAGTATAAACACTATAATTGCAACATATTCTTTTCTGTGAAAACATGAGAAGAGCCAATCAAACCTCACATTGCAAACCCATGAGTACTTCTGGGAGAACCTAATTACATGCCAGCGTTATTTGATCAACAACTTGAGGAAGTGTTTGTTGCTTTACAAAAATAAATTAAAAGAAACCTGTGTTGTTTTATCACTTTTAATGTCTTTTGTATCAAATCAAGCAAGGGAAGTACATACAATTAAAAAAAAAAAAAATCAAAGGTTCTTGTGGTCATTATCATTCTCAAAATTCATTTTATTTGACCAATTGAAAATGGTCTCACATTTTTATGTACTTAATATCACTAAAGCATATAATATCAGTAATGCATTATGATCATTTGTAAATGTGACCATGGAGAGTAAAGGAAGTAAGCGAAAAGCATTTTAGTGACTGAAAAGCTGTGCATCATAGACAGGGTTCATAATGGTGATGCAAGATCTAACGTTTGCAATGAACTAAACAATTGCCAAGTCGACATTTAGAGGTTGGTGTAAGGATAAGCAGAATCTTCGGAATTATTTACATGATGTTGATTCAGATAACGGGATCAAATGAAAATGAGCACAGACTGCATACTGAATTAGCAGATACTGTGTATGCATGGTTCACACGGCAACATGAACATGGTGTTTCCATCTCTGGAACAATTCTCAAGGCCCAAGCAGAAAAAAGGGCAAAAAGTATGGAGAATGAATCTTGTTTTAGGCAAAGCCATGAATGACGTTGGTGATTCCAGTGCCGACATAGAAGTAAACATAAACAAAATTCATTGTCTGGAGAAATACACTTAGCGAATCAGGAAGCCGCACATATTTATCCATTCCAGCTCTGAGAGATAATCATCCATGAACAATACACAAAGGTGGCAGAAAAATCAAAGAATAACACAAAAAATCAACAGATGTTTTCAAAATGTGAATTGATTTTTGCCAAATGTGTCATAAACTGCAAGTATTACCGCGTTATAATTTAGGTTATATTAAATTTGTAGACCCATTAAATTCATGTTGGTAATGGTTAAACCTTGTAAATTTGTTTTCATTTTACTTCCACTGAAATCAAATCTACCCATTATTTGATCGACATTGTTTCTTCGAAATGAGTGTCGATCTTTTGTATAAAAAAAGTCTACCTTGGATCAAGCAATAAAACTAGAATTTATCAACACAAAATTGTGATGTAGTACACAATGTGCGAAGTCATACATGGTAAGAGAACTGAAACCATGTGGAATAATGTTTTGATGATCTTTTCAATATACTATAAGTTATCCTGAAATTTATTATACTCTCTGAATAAAAGAGTAAGCAAAGTACACCACTGTGTTGAGATATTTATTTACAGTTAATCTTAGCACGATTATTGAGTATTAAAGACTAACATGCCAACACAACCCACTTACCCATTTTGTCTCTACATTGATCCCTTTGTTAGTTTGTTATTTTTTATAGGTTTCTCGATAACTTGTTCCCTTGATAACTTGTTCCCTTGATTATAACGTGATTAATGTTTTTGGACCTGTGTGCATCGAGGGAGTAATGTACCAGTATTAACCAATATTATTTAAAAGCCATGTTATTTTTAATATATGTGGAAGGGGGAGTGTATCAAATCAGATTCATTTATTTTTTATTTGTACCTTAATGATATCTGGCAGCATTAATATACAATCATTTAAATGTAATATTTTGCAATGAAACAGTTTCAGATCACATATCCAAACAAGTTCATGATTCTTTTCCCATTCTAAGAAGATCAAAAGAATAGGACCAAAGCAACACTTTTGTGTCCATATTAGACATCAGATCAGCACCAAATTGCTTTAGGTCAAACTAGACATCTTTGAAGACCCAATGGCTATATGACTTTATGTTATGATTTTCAAGATGCCTATTATGGTGGCCATACTTAAGATCGGCACCATTTTAATTTATGAGCAAAGACATTAAAAGAAGTTTGTTGGTGAGAACCTTATATTGGTGTGACTTTACACTTAGGAGTGAACTTGATACTAAGAAAGCTACAGGACTTGATCAGATTGGTCCACGCCTCATTAAATCTTCTGCCTCTGCTATTGTAGATAGCATAACATTCATAATCTATTTAAGTATTGCATCCTCATCTGTCCCCAAAATATGGAAAACTGCAAAAGTAACTCCTATTCACTCCTATTCACAAATCTGGTCCTAAGGATGATGCTGATAACTGCCAATCTCAATGCTACCAAACTTGTCAAAATTGATTGAAAAGCATGTCCATGATTCATTCATATCATATTTAACCAGACACTTTTTGTTATGCCCTAATCAATCAGGCTTTAGACAGAAACATTCATGTGAGACTGCCTTGATCTTCCTAACTGATAAATGGCTCCAAGCACTTGACCAAGGTAGAATAATAGGTTCTGTAATTGTAGATTTTAGGAAAGCTTTTGACATGGTGGATCATGAAATCCTTTTGAAGAAACTGCAAATCTACCAATGTGATGAAAGCACAGTTAGATGGTTTACTTTATACTTAAGTGAGAGAACACAACATGTTTATATAAATAATGTTCTGTCTGAACCTGGAACAATTAGATGTGGAGTACCACAAGGCTCAATTCTGGGTCCATTACTGTTTATTTTATTTATTAATGACCTACCACTTGTACTAAAGGACTCATTATCATCTACAGATCTTTATGCAGATGACACAACATTGTCAGACATCCAAAACACAAAGCAAGAACTCAAAATTTCTTTACAGAATGCCTTAAACAAACTGGACAACTGGTGCACATGCAATAGTATGGTGGTTAATACTGGTAAAACTAAAATATTACTTATCTCAACCCAACAAAAGAACAAAACTTGATATTGATGAACTGTGACATGGAAGGATAAAAGGTTGCAAATGGTCACGATAGTCTACTTGGTGTTTTGGTAGATAATAACCTATCATGGACTGAATATATCAAACATATCAGTAAAAATATTAATTCAAGTTTATGGCTTCTCAGTAGGATAAGACACTTTCTCCCAGAAAAGCACAGAAAACTATTTTATAACAGTTACATACAACCCTATTTAGACTACTGTAATACAGTATGGGATAATTCAAATGATAAAAACTTAGCAAAGCTGGCACATCTCCAAAAAGAGCTTTTGAGTTAATATCAATCCAGAAAGAAAGCAAGGAAAATTTAGCTGGTAAGTTAAAAATACTACTTATTAAAGACGGAATCTGTTTAAGAAAAGCCAAATTAATGTACAGGATAGCCAATAATAGTGCTCCTGAATATTTACAATCACAATTCAAGTAACCTGGAAATACTCCCCACCTGCGATCAATGTCTACCAAACATTACAAAATTCCCAAACCAGATAAGGAATTATTTAAACAAAAGTTTCCAATACTCTGAAACTTTGCTCTGGAATAGTATTCCAGTTGAGATTAAAAATGCCCACTCTATTTCCTTTTTCCAAACCCAGTATATACAGTAGCTTCAGAGATGCAGCAAAAATAAGTAAATTCCTTTGAATGAAGGCCTCAAGGTAGATTCTTAGGTAGGTTCTTAGCTAATTGAGTTATCATTCACTTTCTCAATTTCATGAGGAGCTGCTGTAACCGATTTTTGAGGTGTTCTTTCTTAATGTAATGTGTGCATATTTGCAAGAAACAAATACTATGATGCATTTTATTGTTGTATCAGCATCCTTTACATTTGTTTCATATCAAAGTATGTGTACTAAGATCTTAAATCAGATAATGAATTTTACTTTAAAAGTAAATTTTCAATAATACTTTAAGAGAATCTTGATTTTTAACTGAATCTGACCTACATAATTTAGTTCATATGAAGATAAAGTATTGAAATTAAAATCTTCTCCTGTAAGTTTGTCTTTTGTCAATGATTCTGTACTTCTCTAGAAATGAGTTATGATGGATGCACATTACCCATTAATTTAAAAAAAAATGGATCATAAACTAGATCTGAGGGTCAATTTTGTTAACTAACAAGTAAGCAATTTTATTATAATCATGATTTTCCCTCAATTTTATTATTTTTCCTTTTGAGATAAAGTTTCTCCTCCAATCAGAATTATGATAAATTTATGAAAACTTTTAGGAATGCTGATTTTTTTTTTGTCTAATTTTCCTTGTAAATTTGAGTTTTCTATATGCTACTGTTGTTGCTGTTAAGCATTGTTTTCTACTGGATCATATATTACAACAGTGGCACAGGGAGTAGTAGACTTTTGTGAAGTGTGACAAATCAAACTAACTTGGGTAGTTTGGGAGCCATATTTATGGATGATGTCACTAAGATTTGTATATGGGAACCATATATTTATGGCCAAACATTGCCTAGCTCTTTATTCAAATTTGAGAATTAATTTTCTGCAGGAATATACATGTTGATATCAAAGTATTCTAACATATCATGTGTTGACATGGCCATCCCATTCAGTAACAACATCAAGTTCCACTAAATTGAGCTTAAACTACAATCTGAATATACCTCCCCATTTGTTTGTACCCCACTTTCAATTTAAAAAACAAAAAGCACAAATGAGATCAAAGATACTTGAACATAATCAGTTCATGTATTGGTTTGTAATTTCAAATATGATTATGCCCAGAATTCCCTAACACAGTTACCATCTGCACCTTTCACTTCAAATGAAGTATTTATTGTAAAAGATGACCATGCTTGCCAGTCATTTCTAGTTTCTGTACAAGTCCATTTTCAGCAAATGGGTGTATGCAAAACTATACATGTATATACATGTACCGGAGATGCTATGTTGTCTGATTCCATATTTAAAATGTCAAATCAAGCAAAAGAAAAGAATGACAACTACAAATTTGCCTTTTTCCTTGATTTCACAAATGATGTAATTTCTATATTGGAGTGTGCAAAGATATAAAACTAAACTCTCACCATTATGGTAATTTGTTATTTTCCAGCAGTTACCAAATAGGATGCACAACATCACAGTGTTGTCTGAGGAAAAGAGACTTGCTCATAGTGTATGCAGTATACTGCTGTGATAGTATGGAAAGACCATTAAGCATGAAAGGTGCAGCGGAGGATGCTAGTGTTATTGCCACTTTGGTCACATTTTCTTTTAGAAATTCAATGAATGAAATGATTAAGTTCTGTGCACTGTTTGTCACATCTGTTATTTAAATCCTAGCAGGTACAGAAGGGTATATTCAGACTATAGTAACCTAGTTTGTTTAACAGTCTGTCATGTACAGAGCCTTATTTTATATTGGGGGATATATTATATCATCAAGAGTGAGAACTGTACTAGCTTGAAAGGGACCAACTATTTTTCAGGGGTATCAGGTACTGACACTGAGATATTCCATTTTCCTTTCCATGCCTATTGGACTTTTTAAAAAAAATTTTTTATTGTACTTTTTTAAATTATAAAGATAAGAAAAGCATAGTATTTTGTCAGCGGTACCGGTACAGAGTTTTTGACTATTGAAAAACCCAGGTATTGAAACAAAAACATGGGTACCCATAACAAATATATAGCCACACTCGCCAACCACTTCAAACAGGTGTGACAGCTATGGCTTCAATTAGAAACCAGATCACTGTTTAATATAAATAAATAACACATCAGAGCATCTGTTTGGATTAATAAAATTCATTGGCATTGTGCAACAGGACAAACTGTTATCCCCATAACATTATATACCAAGGTTAAAACAGCATTGTTCTACGCATGTAGGGTAATAAACCTCTTTGTAGACAATAACTATTAAATGTGGGTGCTAAATGATTAATGTTCTTAAAATGAAATCCAAATGAAATCCTTTGATTTCCAACACAGGTCAAAGAAATCCCACAATTTATATTATGAACAATTATCATCTAGACACCTTAAAATCTTTGTAATGCCTCAAAGTAATCTTTGAGAAGCTCCTTTTTTTAGTTGACTAGCTCAGCTAATTTTGAGAGTTAGCCATCATAGTATAGATAATTCCAAAATAATAACACTTCTGCAACTGCTGGTCATGTCTGACTTTTGCTCACAAAAATAACATTTACAAACATTATATAATCTAGTTTAAATTATTACTATTGTGTAGTGAATTCAGTTTGTGGTTTCCTTTCTCTCTCTCTCTCTCTCTCTCTCTCTCTCTCTCTCTCTCTCTCTCTCTCTCTCTCTCTCTCTCTCTCACACACACACACACACACACACACACACACACACAGATGGTTTTAATGCATTACTCTTGCATGTGGTAAAGCTTCGTTACAGCATGCATGGGTAATTCAAATCTTGGTCAAAAGCCAATGAATAAACATGGTCTGTTCTAACAAGGACTTGTACTCTAAAAAAAGGTGAGTGTTCTAAAGGATTTAATGGCTGATCACAGTGATCATTAAAAGTTGGATTATACCTACCATCTGTATACAAAGGTCATTCTAAATAAATTTATTAATTAATAGCTGCAATCAGGTCATTCACAGCTACATCTCTCTATGGTCATCAGACACGGAGTAGTGCATTAAATGGTTAGCCACTAGGAGTAGTGCATTAAATGGTTAGCCACTATCGCCATACAAAATATTATAGAAATGGAGATAACAATTAGTTGGTCTATGGTTGTACATGTCATTCATGTGCTAATGGGTACCAGCTAAATTTCGCAATGGGTACCCTGGTTGGTTTTTTGTGATTTTTGATAGCCCTACTTGCAAGTATACCAAAATATACACACATATAACAACTACACATTTATGCTGCTTGTGTTTCATTTCAAAGTTGTAATTATATCTGCCTAGATCACTGAATTTGTTTTATTGAAGCTCATTGCATGTTATAATCTTAAGACTTATCTTTAGGTGTCTTAAACTTAGCCAAGAGTCTAGAATGATGTCAAGTGGTTTTTAAATTTGGTGGGGTAAGACAGAATTTATTCTTGTCCTAAAAGCATGTTGTAAAACACGATGCCATAATCATGACAAAAAAAGTGGATGATATTTACAAATTATTTAATTTTGCAGTCACTATCACAATGACAATGTAAGTTGTATTTGGAAATTTCACACGATCTTTGTATTTGGAAATTTCACATGATCTTTTTCCACAAAGGGGATTCCCAAGCAGCTTTATGCATTATGCTCATTCACTTTTTGGTGTATTCAGATTTGTCACAGTATCTGCATTCCTGCAACTTGGCTTAGATACATTGAATGAAATTGGAACAATTATCATTACTAATTGTACACACAGCATTCAAACATGTAAACACTTGTGACTTCACAAACACATGACCCCTAATTTTAAGCAGTTTTAATGCTAGCAGCACACAAATTCTGTGTGACCTGACAGTCTGCTATATTCATTCTGATTGACATGAAATGGCAGAAAATAGAGGTAAAGCTGGAATAGTTCTATAGACTTACTGCAAGCAGTAAATACCTTTATGTCAGCAAGTGTAACAAATAAGTCTGAGGAGGTTTTAGCAACTATTAATGTTGATTATGCTGTAATTCTTGCCATTCACACTCAGTACATGTGTGGTTTGGACTGATTAACCAGTAAGGTTCAGTTCATGTATTACATGTACATGTAGAAAGTTTAAGAAATTTACTTGGCCCCAAAATTAAGAAATATGAATTCATTATTATCATTATTATTGTTGTTAATTATTAGATTAAGTATTATATAACCAGTAAAGCAGCATAAGATTTAAACAGCTCACTCCAAACTTCTGAATGGAATGAAGCAATTAACTTTAGTGTGCTTCAGCTTCCACAGTGGGCATCATGTGAATCCCTTTGCGTTTCTGATGAAGCAATGGCCTTTCTGATAGCAATTTGTTCATTTTTGAAATATTTTACAATATGTAGTCCCTTTATTACAATGCAGCCTGTTACATAACAATGACTGGTACTCAGTAACAGAAAAGAGTGAAAGCCAATAAGCTTTGTAAATTTTAACAAAACAATTTATTTCCCTAAACAACAATGTTAAAATTGGTAAATAGGACTTACAGTTGATGAATATGATCCAAATATGAGTCTATGAATAAATCTCAATTCCTATCACTAAATAGTTCTATAAGAATCCAGGTTTGAGTCTCAATGATGTATGAATATAGTTGGCGATGATGTCAGATGTCCAATATATGAATAACAATAATTCCTCACTTGACCTGAAAACATCACTTCAAATCTCATGTGGTCACTTAGTATGCTAGTTTTGTCATGTCCTCCAGAGAAGACTGACTTAAAAACCAATCATAAAAATAGGTTGTTTACAAACTTGATCACTGGGAGAAAGTATGTCCCTGATGCTGACCAATCATTTTAACTTCTTGTTGATTTGTTATCAAGGTAAGGGGAACTAAATGCCAACCCTAACATATTACTATTTCTTAAATAAACAAAGCTTGTGCTAAAATTATATCTCACTACTGAGAAAAATATTCATTGCAATTAAATACAATGAAACAAAAATGAAATAAAAAGAATTTTAAACCTTACACAAAAAGCAATTTGATCACATATACGTAACACTTCCCCCCAAAAAGAAAAAAGATTTATATAATAAAGCTTTCCTTTTTACCATCTGTAATTGATACATGCAGTAAAGAATAGTACATAAGAAAATTCTTATGAATTATATAATGTTAATAATGTATATATGAAATAATATTTTTATACACAGGGAAGTGCATCTGCAATCAAATTGTCTTTTCCTTTGATGTGCCTGATGTTCAGATTATGCTCTTGCAAAAACAAACTCCACATTAATGATTTTTATTTTTCATCTTGTCAATGAAAGTAAGGGGGTTGTGATCACTATACACAACAATCGGAGAAGGAGCCAAGCTAAGGTAAACATCAAAATGTTGCAATAACAAAATTTAAGCTAAACATTCTTTCTCGATTGTTGAGTAATTTCTTTGGTGCCTATTTAATTTCTTGGAGAAATAGCACACTGGGTGATCATTGCCATTATAGTCTTCTCAAATTAATACTGCTCCAACCTCAACATCACTTGCATCCACAGACAATTTAAAAGACTGCATGAAATTTGGAGCTGTTAGAACTGGCTCACTTCTGAGTATTGCTTTTAACCTATCAAAAAACTCCTGACATTTTTAGTCCAGAGAAACTTATTTTTCTTGCTTAACAAATTTGTCAGAGGTTCAGCAATATTGGAAAAATTTAAACAAAACATTCAATAGTATCTGGCCATTCCCAAAAATCGCATTAATTGCTTTTTACTGACAGGCACAAGAAAATCAGAGATAGCCTTCACCTTTGCATCAATAGGTTTTACTTGACCATGTCCCACAATGTGTCCTAAGGAAGTCACACAAGCACAGCAGAACTCACTTTTAGATAAATTGTCAAATTAGCATCAGTGAGTCTTTCAAAAAATTTCTGAATTGTGGCTAGATGTCCTTTCCAGGAGTTGTAAATAATGTCATCAATATAAGCATCACAATTATCTAGACCGGAAGTAATCATATTCATATTCATCAAAGGCTGAAACGTACTTAGAGAACCCTTCATCCCAAACAGCATTACTTTGTACTGGTAGAAACTATCTGGAGTCACAAAGGCCAAAATTTCTTTCGCTTTTTCCGTAAGTAGAATTTGCCAAAATCTTTTTAGAAGGTAAAATTTGATGACATACTTGGCATTTCCTAATTTATCAGTGCAATTATCGATCCTTGGTAATGGAAATAAATCTGTTTTTGTCACGCTGTTCACCTTCCTATAATCAGTGCACATATGGAAAGTTTTATCCAGTTTCGGAACAAGTATGCATGGTGAACTCCAATCACTTTTACTGGGCTCTATGAAATCATTCTCCAGCAAATACTGAATTTTCTTTTTCAAGTATTCCTGTTTGAGAGGGTTCATCCTGTATGGGTGATGTTTTACAGGTTTTGAATCGACAATTTCAACGTCATGAAAAATTTTGTTTGTCGTTGTAGAAATATCCGGAAACAAGTGTTCATTTTAAGTAATAACTGTTTAAGTTCATTTCTTTCTTCTTGCTGCAAATGTAAAAGTTTCTGATCTAGATCTTTCATAATTTCTAAATTTCAAAGATTTGTTGTTCCAAATTTAACGGTGCCCAATTGAATTTCTTCACATAAATCCTCAGCTTGTGATACAGGTACCACTAAATTGATTGTATGATTTACTGGGCTATCTCTTTCAGTATGCTAGTACTCCATTAATTTATTTAGACCTGAGTACTATAACTATAATTAAACTCATTCATTTTCTTCTTTAGTTTGTAAAGGCTGTAAAATCTAACTTGAAGAAAATTTTGAAGAATGAGCAATAGAGAATGAACTTTATCACAAGTCTCAAATTTTCTCTCAAGCAAAGTATTGTGAAACTATAGTTTCACTTTCAACTTGAATTGCAGAATGCCACAATCAAGTATAACATGCCAGAAAAGTCCAGACATGAAATTTGACCTTTGACCTGATTAGACATATAGGAAGGCCAAACTGAGCAAAAAGCTTTATCAAAGCTTTTACTATAGAATTCCTCAAAGGAATTGCATTTGGGAATCTTGTTTGGGAATCTTGTTGACGCATATATAATGGTCAAACAAATATTGGTGCCTGATTTGGTCTTAGGTAAGGGACCAATACAGTCTACCAAAATTCTGCTAAATGGTTGTCAAATGCAGGAATTGGTTGTAGATGAGCATTAGGTATCTTCTGATTGGGTTTTCCTACCATTTGACAAGTATGACAAGATCTACAAAATTTGCAAACATCACTTTTGATTTTTGGCTGATAGAAGTGAGTTAAGATCTTGTTATAAGTTTTATTTATCTCTAAATGACCAGCCAGAGGAGTTTCATGGGCCAAACTAAGTATTTCCTGTCTGTAAGATTTTGGAACAATCTGAATTCAATGACCATTCGTCTTTAACAGGTACCTCGGGAGGAGAGGCCTCCATTTTCTCATAAGAATTCCATTTTTATTGAAGTAACAGACAGGTACTTCAGTTGCTTTAGTTTCACTAACAGCTCTCTGAAACAAACATCTCAGAATCTTTTGCCTGTTCATGACATATGATTGTCATTTATCACCCTGATTAGATAAAAGAGAATGAGTACAGTATTTAAAAGAGGATCACTGTGATCAATAGACCATTTCATGGTTATTATCTCCCCAGAGGGCTCTTGGTGCAACTCACCTCCCATAGTTCAATCAATAAAGATGGCAGATGTAGATCAAGAAAATCTGACAGACTGCTCAAATTCTGCAAGCAAGATCGATATATCACTATCTTAAAAAGAAATTCTATCAATATTTGATCAATTGTTTTGGTGGCGATCACCAGCCATTATGTACTTTTGAGAGAGTGATGTATGTAAGGTGAAGTTGTTTGCATTTTAAACATGCACAGTGGAGAGAATGTTGGCATACCTATATACTACTTTCATGTAATGTGGATGAAATTGCTTTGGATATTGTACTTTTAGAAATTTAAAATGATCTTAGGACACTGCTAACTAAAATGACTGCTCCTTTGTGCTCCAAAAATCAACCTAAATCTGTCTAAAGTACACTATTCTTGGCAGCTATTAAAATATGGAAAATGAATTTTGCCAAACTAGATAATACCAGCTTCTAAAAGTGCAATGACGAAATTACCAAATACATAAAATGTAAAAAAACATTATCGGCTCTTTTTTTTACAATTTACCTCTGTAGTTTGAGAAGTGAAAATGAGCAAGTAGAGCTAGCACTTTTTTGAAATGTGCACATCTGGAGTAAGGCCAAACTGTATACTCTCTAACCCATATTACACCCATCAATCATACATCAAAATAAAGGGAATTTAAGGTTCTTTGAACAAAACCTAAGATTTACAAAGTATTTTTTAAATAACCAGTATAACTAGTGAGGAAAACGGGGGAAATTCTTTTTCTTTAAAATTTTAACCCTATGCTAAATACAAAACTGTAGAGCACCACATTTTTCATCATTAATTTTTCAGCAACTTACGCAGCTTTCAAATAATTGTTATCTGCCAATTTCACAACTTCATTATCTTTCCATTACTACCTCATGATCTAGTTTGTATTATTTGATTGTGCGAAAGTGTATAGCAGCTTTAAATGATTTTTACTGCAATTTATCTCGCCTGAAGAATAATGAAAATATTTTTATTACAGCTTTAATCATTGCAGTTAATGGAGGTTGAACGACGAGAAAAAAATTTCTAACTTACATATCATAGGTGGAAGCTGATTATATTGCGAGGAAAATACCATGATTTCGTAAATTGCCAACAGTAAAATAGTATTTTTAAAAAATTTAAAAAATAAAATTGTTACCAATTAGCTTAACTCCCTGAATGATCACTGTGAATGTTGTGTAATTTTTTTCTACAAACAAAATCACATCTCCATTTCCCTCAAAGAGGCCAGAAAACACCTGACATTTCTCTACTGTATATGTAAGGTTTTATTACCATGATTAAATTAAAAGAAGAAATAAAATCAATATTATGCAGTAAATATATATATATATATATATATATATATATATATATATATATATATATATATATATATATATATATATATATATATATATATATATATATGTAAGAGATTTAGACTGTTGTATTTCAATTAAGGTTCATTATATTATTAATGAAATAACTTGAGTTATATCTAGGAAGGACATATTTTTTTCAAAATGCACAAATGTCATCCACGGTTGAATAAACAGGAGAAATATTGATATTATATACGTTATGCATGTATATGACATTTGTGGCTCTCCCCTATCTGCCTGCATGTCTTTACATCTGTCTGTCTGTCTCATTTTAGCTGGTGCATGGGTATGTATATGTATGTATATGCTTGAATAAATGTGTTCGAATACTATATTACATAAACATACTTCTGGTTAAATTACAGCATATAATGGTTCTAAGATAGAAAAAGTGACTGATAGATAAAGGCAAAAAATATGAATATTTGTGACTATCCATTTATTATTGACTTGAAGATCATGTTCTTACAAACAGTCTGTTTTAAATCATCCTGTCTTCAATTTTATATCCGGTCACGTGGATCAATATTGATTTAAAAGGCGAACCAAAATAATAGTACAGAATCTGTGAAATAATTGGATCTTTTAAACTTACATATTTGATGCATGGAAAGTCAAATAGAATTAAAGTAAATTTAAGAAAGCTGTTTCAGATGAATTTGTTGGTGGCAATCAGAAATGTTGTTTAAAAACTCCAGCAAATTTGATAATTATTACAGTGTGTCAGCATAGGCAAAGAAAAATCATGCTGAAAGTTATTGCATGCAGTCTGATGCTTGATGTTTCAAGTTTTGATAAAATCAACGAGAATGTTATATTAGGTTGAATGAATGCATGGCCATATTTGACTGGACAAGGCAAGATAAAAATATGTGTATGAGGAAATACTTTTTTGATTGTTTAAAGATGTGAGAACCCTTCCTCCCACCACCACCAAAAAGAAAATGAACATAATGTCACTGGGCATGTTAATAATTCTGAATATTGTACGATATTTACACCCAAATAGGAATAAATATTCAATCTGCATTAATTACATTCCTTTATTGTTATAATAGCTAATGCAATTATTGCTTTGTTAGGTTCCTCTGAATATATTAATATACTGTGCCGCCTCTTAAAAAAAAATCTGGTCTAAATTATTCAGCATTACTGAACAGCTGACGTATCAAACTCATGTTATAATTTTCTTATGGAACTCGTGTTATAGCTTTCTTAACTAGTGTTATAAACGAACTATTAGCCTTGATAAAATAACTGAGAAATAAGGACATAACATATCAAAAATGCAAATTATTGAGATGAATTTTGTTAAAGTTATGCAGCCAAAAATGTGCAATAAATGTTAAAAATCGGAGAGCAAAATGAAATGTTTTCCGTCAAATGTAACTGATATTATGGATTATGGATATATATTATCTGTTATAATATAAATATGGACATTATATTTAATCCAATTATTTGATATCATTTAAGTATGGAGAGTTAATTTTATTTAATTATTGGATACAATGAAAATATAGAATTATTCTCCTAGTATGAACAAAATGTGTAAGACAGATCTAATTTCTTCATTGGTTTAACCATAATGATATGTAGCACAGCTAAGATCCTGAACTATCCGGAACTGGAAATTTTTATGCAGCATGCGCATTGGAGATAAGGGAGGTAATTTTAAGCTCTAGGATCAGTAACTCTGTTGCAACCTTGAAATGCCCTATACCATCCGATTTATCCAAATTAGAAGTGAAAGTGACCTCATCAAAAGCCTGACCAATATATGTGTCAGCTAAAGAAATATCTTTCTTATGAAAATCATTCTCAAGAGATTTCTTTGACATAGCTCTATTAACTGCACAAGCTGGATAAAGCTCATGGTATTCTTTATCAATTGGATCAAGTTTCTGATCCAAAAAAGGCTTGTCAATTACTAGTGAATTAACCACAACCTTGTCTCCAGCTAGGTCGTTGCCTAGCAACAAATGAATGCCTTCAACAGGTAGGTTATACACTATACTGACTGTCACAGGTCCTTTAACTAAGTCTGATGACAAATTTACAGAATGGAGAGGAACATTAACAAAGCTGCACTCTACTCCCTGAATGAGAACACTCTTCTTAGAACAGGACTTCTCAGAAGAAGACAAAACATCTGACACTTAAAGACTCTAAAAAGCACATGTATCCCTTAAAATTTTAATAGGGATAGGATTGGCCAAATCACCCAAGAGTGATATAAAACCAATTGACATAAATGGTTCATAATTCTCCATAATAAAATCAGACTGGGGATTATTAGACCCAACAACTTGATTGCTTTCAATACATGACTGTGACCTTGACCTCTTAGAAATCAGAGCATTTGGGATAGGTCTATCTTGATTCTGATGCCTATTTTTCAGTTTGAAGCAATCAGAAATGATGTGTCCTTTTTTCTTAAAATAGGTATATGTAGGCAGAGACAAAGATTTTGAATCAAGTCTCTCAGGATTTATTTTTAGAATTTTTGCCAGATTGATTTTTTTTACTGAGTCATATTAGGCTGAAATACTTTCCTAACAGTAGACCGCTGAGTGAATGTTTTGTTTACAACAGGAACTTTATGAGTTAAGGAGTACTCATTGGCAGCAAGAACAGCTTTTTAGAAGGTTTCACTCTTATGCTCATAAATATACATCCTAATGTCACCATGAACACAGTTTCTAAACTCTTCAAGTAATAAGAGTTGTCTGAGACTTTCATAATCTTTTTTTGATTTTCCTAGAAGAGCACCACCTATCAAATTGTTGTGCATATATATTCCCATGCAAATTCGACAGAGGTCTGGTCACTTAGTTTTCTAGAATTGCTAAATTTTTGCTGATAAGCCTCGGGGACCAACGCCTAACCCATTAAAATACAGTCCTTAACCAAATCATTGTCAGCACTCAGTTGTACTGACTGGGATGCATAGATATCACAAGTTCTACCAGTAAGTACACATTGCAATAATAGAGTCCAGTACTTGTCCGTCTGAAACTTTCAGCAACTTTTTCAAAATAAGGAAAATATCTATCTTCTACTTCTTTCAGAAATGGGGGTACTAGCTTGATATTTCTTATAACATCAAAAGTAGGGGAGTGTTTTCCTTTTTCCAGCTCTAATTCTTTCATTCTAATTTGAAAATCCTTTTCATTCTTCTCTTTTTGGATATGTCTCTTCTCTTTCTCTTTCTTCAAATTGCCTTATCATTTTTTCCCTTCTTTCTTTATATTTTAACTCCATTTGTTCTTTTTGTAACTGCCTTTCTTTATCTTTCTCTCTTTCTTCCTTATCTAAATGTGTGTCTTACTTCCCTTTCTTTTTCCATTTGTATCTTTTCTATCTGAAACTGAACCTGTCTTATCTCTAATTCCAACTTTTTTTAGCTGGACTTCCATTTTCAAAATTTTCTAACACTCCTCAGTAAAAAATTTAAAAATTGTCTACTTTTGATGACATTGTAAATGAAAGCCAGTTGTTTTCATTTAAAATTTTAAATAAAAATGTAAAATTGTACTTGGGATTTAGAGACTAGGAGAAATTTAAATTTTAAAAAGAAATTTCTGAAATATTTAACCAAAATTCATATATCCTAGGATGAGCCACCAATTTCTTTGTTACATGACAAGGGCTTGTACTCAGTAACAAAAAAAAGAGTGAAAGCCAACAAGCTTTGTAAATTTTAACAAAACAATTTATTTCCCTAAACAACAATGTAAAAATTGGTAAATAGGACTTACAGTTGATGAATATAATCCAAATATGAGTCTAAGAATAAAAACACAAGTCCTATCACTAAATAGTCCTATAAGAATCCGGGTTTGAATCTCGATGATGTATGAATATGGAGGGCGATGACGTCAGATGTTGTCCAATATATGAATAACAATAAGTCCTCATTTGAATCACAGTCTTATGAATAATTCTAGAATTAATTTCCTTGAATATCTTTCAGAATTCTTTTATAAGAAAGTCAACTTGTTGAGTGTCCAGGAAAATAATTATTGAATCCAAAAATCAGAAAAAGATAAAATATTCTGGCAACAAATTTAAAATTAATACATAGATTTGCCTTGTTCCTTCAAAGTTTTGAATGACTCTGCGTAAACAAATATTAAGAATGCGTATTTAACCTCGAAAACGTCACTTCAGATCCACGAGATTGGTCATGTGGTCACTTAGAAGGCCTCAAGGTAGATTAGTTCTTAGCTAATTGAGTTACCCTCTTTTAATAAAGTAATGCTAATATTAACTTACTATCAACTAAACATGAATGATCAGAAAATCTGATAGCCTGATGCCCAGGGCCCCTCTAAATTTAGATTGGGCCTGTCCTGTATTCTATGTGAGGTGCCTGTCAGGCTTGTAAAAAAAAATGAATTTGCTTGAGGAAACTTTGATCGTGCTGTTGAAAAATGTAAATGTATTTTCAAGATGTTGACATTTCTGTAATTATATGGCACAATCTAAATTAGATCACCACTCTCAGATTTTAATCATACTGAAGCATGGCTTGTCATGATAAAAATATGATTTTGTACTCCCAAACAAATGACACAGTTGTGTGTTGAGAAAACAGTTTTCAGTAATCTTCAAACAAAAAGCAGCAAAAAAAAACCCCATATGTATCATGCATATATAATCAGTAAATAGTCATCATTGGAGTTGATGTAAAATTACCCCTTGAGCAGATTAAATATTGGCAGTTAAAGGCATTTCACATATTGTTTAATTGGCTGACAATAGTTAGTGAGATGTGTTTGAAGGCTGCAGTGGATGAGTTATTGCGCTAATTTGCATAGGTTGGATCAGGAAGTGAAACAATCCATTTTAGATTATTATACGAGATGTTAGATGTGCACAAGAATAGAAATTATTACATTATTTGCCTTGAATGAGAATGTTTAAGCCAAATGTATGATATTTTTAACAAGTTTGCTATCAGTGGCAGCATTCTTTGAAGTTGGATTTTACTGCACATGTATAATTCAAAGCATGATCATTATAATTGTTGGAATAGTGTTAAAGTATCATTTATTTTTGAAGCTGATGTATGAAGCAATTAGCTATCAGCAAAGTCCTACAAAAATAAATTTCAGAACATTGGGTAGATGGAGTTTTACTGTTTGAAGCACACCAGCAGAAAAAAACCAGGGGTGGGCTATTAATTCTTTGCACATACTGCAAACAACACATGGACTGATGTCAGCTTGATTGATTCAGAGAATTTAGCTACAGAAAAGTTTACACAAACGACCATCCAGTCCCAAGTGAGTGTAGTGATGACACTAAATGACACTTTCATTACTGTAAATTAATAATTGATTTGTAGCTATTGCAATGTTGTGCAACAGTATTGAAACAAAGGGGGAAATTTTGGGTATCTGGAAATCTGAGTCCAGGATTGAAGAATTTCAGTCAGGTCTTATGAGTTTATTTAAGTCACTGAATTGTGATTTGATTTTGTGTTTAGTTGCATTTCAATAAGTAGCACTCTGACATTAATTTTAAGGTCAAGGGGCTTGATCACTAATGGCATGTGATTATGGTAAGAGAAACATTTATGAATGGCTTCTTGTGAAAATATATTATTTGAAGAATACCTTCAGTGACGATGACTCATTAATTTTTATATTTAATACAAATTAAGGATATAACTAAACATGGTTTATGGGTATATCTTGACAGTATCTGAGCTATGGGTATCTTCTATCCATGATCTCAGGTTCAATGTCAGTGACCATGAAAAAATTTTATTACATTTGTGGACCATGGACTTAAACATAGAAATGTTACAGAATTTGTTATGTTTAAGTTTGTCAAGAACATATGACTGGTGAAATGAGTACTCAGCAGTTATACTGACCAGTTCTAACTCTAAACTCTTAATGCTGATTGCCTAACAAGGCAGCTGCTGGAACCATTTTTTTTTTCATTTTTTTTTTTGGTATGACTTTGCCAGGGTTTGAACTTACATTTTAAAAATTAGTTTGAGTCTGGCCATAAGAGCTTTAGTCCGTTTCAGGGACATTTGTTAAACTGTGTTTTGTATGGGGATTTCTAACATTGTGCTGGTTTCCTTTCAGAAAAATTGCCATTCTCTGTACGGGTCCTGCTAGAGTCTGCAATACGTAACTGTGATAACTTTCACATCTTGGAAAAAGATGTTGAGAACATACTCAACTGGGAGGAAAATCAAAGCAAATCAGTGGAGATTCCATTTAAGCCATCCAGGGTCATCCTTCAAGACTTCACGTATGTCAGCATCCCAGTAGTGGGATTTTATAATCTAATACAAAAGATATATCAATGTTATTGCCAAAGATTGATTTATTATGTAATTGTAACATTATACAGGTAGGCATGAAAATGTCTTTGACTTAGAAATGAGAAGTCACAGTTAGCCTAAAAAGGGATGACACTAAGTTATAAATGTTGACAGAAAAGGGCAAATATAAAGTTTTATACCATATGGTTGCTCTAATAGATCTCAATCATAAATTTTGAGGATTTCATTGCAAGGCTAATCACATTTTTATTTTCATCTACTTGTCAAGAACAAGCTGTTTCAGAAAATTCATTGGTCTCACTTGGAATTTTCCTTGTTCAAAAATTTAAATCTTTTGTTTAGGTATGATGAAATGTGTTTTAATCAACATTAAAACAATAGAATGTACAACAATTTTACATATTTATTGAAGCATTCAGTATGCCCAGAGGGCATGAATGGCCAGAGAAAGGTAAATAAAGTGAATAGCATGTGAAAATTAGTGTTTGTCTGAGTTGTTTTAAAAATAGGAAAATATACTTGTGGAAGGCTAGATGAATGAATGAATGAATGAATGAATGAATGAATGAATGAATGAATGAATGAATGAATGGAGGCAGATTGAAGCATTTAATATGCCTGGTGTAAAATGTACTAGTGCCTTGGAAAATTTCACTTGTCTGACTTAAAAAATGTATAGTCCTGGAATTTGGACTGTGGGATTAGATAATTCCTGCAGTGATACATATTATAAGCATATGAATTTTCCATATGACACAACTGGAGTAATCTAGTGCCATCAGACTTTCAAGCCATTGGACGGCTCTACTGGTTTTACAACTTAATGTCATGGGTCTGTCAGCAGCCAAACAAACCATCATCAGCACTATAGCCCACTATCATAATGCTGACATAATCTGTTTGCAGGACACTCACATAGAAGACAAATGTAGCAGGCTTTGACCTCATCTCATCAACACCAGACTCCAAATTCGGCTGTGCAATGTATGCATTCGCTGACTTTACTGATGCATCTCCAGTTTCCTCCACCAGATTCTGCCTGTTATCCAGGTTGGAGGTACAAGATTGCTAATGTGTACAAACCGCATAATGCCCACTGGGACTACAATATTCTTTCAACTCTTGAACAACCAGATGTCTATATTTATGACTTCAATAGTCATCACACTGACTGGGGCTACTTATACCCCAATGAAGATAGAGAACACTGGTTGAGTGGGAAGTGAACAATAATCTCCTTTTGATCCATGACTCCAAGTAACCATGGGACCTTTCACTCTGCAAGTTGGCAAAAGGACTACTCACCAGACCTTTGTTGGGTTAGCTCCATTGGTGACCATCCTCAGCCAGCAAGCCAAACAGTTCTAGATGACTTCCCACACAATCAGCACAGACTAATACTTATCCATATTGGATTAATACTGCAGACTGTACATAGCTTTCCACAGGGTTTGTTGGAATGTTTGCAAAACAGTTTGGATGAAATACAGTTACATATTAGAGTGAAGCATAATCAATATACCATCTCACTGCATTCCAATTAAGGAAGCTTACCACTGCTTCCAAAGATCAGAATTCAAGGCAGCCACTCAATCTGTTCCTCATGGTAGTTGTCCAGTCTATACACCCTATATCGATGAAGGATGTCAGGCTCTTTTCAAGGAGTATAAAGCATCTGGAGACCCAGACATGGCAGATCACCTGATGGAATCCCTGGACTCTGCCAGGTGCACTCAAGGGGAGGAAACTACAGAGTCATTCAACTTAATGTGCTCCAGCCAGAATTGCTGGAGTTTGATTCACTGACTTGGCACTGCTCAGCAACCACCAGTTCAAGTCCATCCTGTTGTCAAACCAAATGCTGTTGCTCGCAAGTGGCAAAAGCACCTCAAGACAAACAGCAATGATGTCAAGTACAAGATAAGTGGCAACAATACTGCCATCAGAAGTCAGATGAACTAAACCAAAATGTCCCAGAGGCATTTGAATCAGCAAAACTTGAAAATGTATTCAGCAACATCAAATCAGACAAAGCAGCAGAATATTACAATATCCTGCTTAAGTTCCTGAAGCATCTTGGCCTGAAGGCAAAGGTATGTCTTGATGCTTTATACACCCAGGTTGTTAAGGAAAAGTGGATGCTGACTTTGTGTCATCAGGCAGATATTATTGTGATCCCAAAGCCTGGCAAAGATCCCCATAATGTGGCAAGCTATCAGTCAGCCTTCTTGCTTTCAGTCTGTTGTAAGGTACTCTAGTGTCTGATTTTCTAAAGAATTGATCCAGCCTTGGAGAGTATCATAACTGTTGAGCAGGCAGGCTTCAGACATGGTCACAGCACTTCTGATCAAGTTCTTGCCCTGACTACAGTTGCTGAAACAGTTTTCAAAAAAAAAATTTAAAACTGGAGTTGTTTTCTTTAATCAAACAGCAGTATATGACATGATCTGGCATACAGGGCTATTGTTGAAAATTTACAGAATATTGCCTCTCTGGGTAGTTGAGACTAGTGAACTGTTCCTTCGTGACTGGCACTTCAGAGTGCACATCCAAGAGAGCAGTAGCTCATGGAGATCTCAGACTAATGGACTCCCACAGGATCTGTTCTTTCACCAAGTATATTCAATGTTTGTATCAATGATTTGCCTTGGAACACAGTTGTGCAAGTTTATATTCAGAGATGACATTGCTCTTGGGACCCAAAGTCGCTCATTTACTGAGTTTGAGAAGGTACTGAACAAGGATCTGGAGGAAATGATGGACTTCTTCAAGACATAGCTCCTACAGCCAAGTACAACAATCGCCAGCACCTTCCACCTTAACAATGCAAATAAGAACCATGAACTTATGCAGCCTTCTTATTTGGAAGCACATAAAACATGACCCAACATTAGCATACCTTTGTGTGACTTGGTGGACAGATCACTGACATTCTACAATCACCTGACGAAAACTGCAGCAAAACTGAGCACTCAAAAAAACCTACTCCACAAACTGGCTGGCTCAGTCTGGGGTGCTAGTGCTCAGATGCTGAAGACATCAGCACTGGCCCTCTGTATTCAACAGATGAGTATTGTGCTTCTGTCTGGGCCCAATCGTTCCATATTAAATTAGATGACTTCCATCTCAGTAAAACAATGCACATAATTTCTGGAACACTATGTCCTACTCCTTTCCTAAGGCTGCCTGTGCTCAACAACATTCCTCCACCAAATCTTTATTGCCAGGAAGCAACTCCAAAATTGCTGGCTAAGATCTATGGCAGTGAGAATCTATGACTGGATTTGGACTTTTCACATTCAGCAGTCTGCTTGGTTTTGAGATATCCAATCCGTTATTGGAGGATATGGCATGGAGTGATAAGTAGCCTTCAACAAATGTTGTAAACCACTCCCTGAACAATCTGACTGCCCTCTTGGCTTTAACCTTCCATGACATCTGTGGCCAGGTCACTGACTCTTCCTGTAGCTGTGGAACCCTGCAGACCATGTCACATTGTGAACAACTGTCCACTGACAAATTTTCCTGGTGGACTGCAGGTTCTGCACCTTGCTGATGATGCTAAATGTCTGGGCATGCACTGCACATGATAAATAAATCAATATTGGAGTGATAAATGGAAATGATAGGCAGAAACAAAAATTTCCAGACAGGTAAAACTAGAAATCTGCTGTACAGCATCATGATTGCTAAGCTTTTTTTGGTTATCAGTACTCGCCATTATTACCTACATGAGATAGAAGATTAGTATCCACCCAAGTTGCCTTGATGACAGGTGGATCAAAATGGACAAAATTTTGAGTGGGCTTCAGTGATGGGCTCGAAATTGACACTAAAAAGCTAGCATTCATTTCTCTCCCCCCAAAAATGAATATGTAGTTTCTTGCTAGTGATAGTTTGAAAGTATTTTTATACAAAATATTTGTGGGCATTGAAAATAAATATTACAACTATCATAATGCTATTAGTAATGAAAACTTTTAATTTAAAGCAAAGGAGTGGAAGCATGTACAAGGTTGAATCACTGCTTTACTTGTTAATGTCTCATCTGAGTAAGTATGGTAAGATGTATGTAATATTTCTCTGGTGACAGTCTGTATGTTGAAGAATAGGCTTATTTATCATTGTATTGTTGCAAAAACAAAATGATTTAAATTCCAGTAGGCTAATCAATATTTGTTTTATAATGCAATTGGGAATAATTTTCCAACACACTAGAACCTTTCTTGAAATACCACCCCTTCTACTGAAAAATAATGCTCTCTAAAACAGGTGATCTCCATGCATGCCTGTGATTCTACTAGCCAAAAATGCCATTTTAAAGGCTGTCTTTTGCACACAGTTTTGAAAATAAGAATTAAAAATGAATTAATTAAAAACCCCAAATGCTATTTTTACATGTGATATCATGCATTAGATAAATCAGACAGATCCAGTCTATTGGGGAACAGAAATGTTCACCAGTACAACTGGTGCAATTAACTATTAATTGATTGCCTTACTGTTGGGAGTTTAATGACTAATATAGGATATCTTTTAGGGTGTTATAAGTAATAAAGGAATTAAAGGTGATCATGTTTTTTTTTTCTGAGCCTTGGATGGAAATTAGTTGGCTTTTTCGGGAAAAGAGATAGGATGGTGAGACAGATCATAATAAATTATTTTGGCAGACATACTAGAGTATGTATTTTGATTTTTTTCGTGTTTAATTGTTATTGTTAAAGATGCACTAAGAAGAAACTACTGGCTAGGAAATATTAGACGTTTAACGATGCTTCGATATAAGTTTAACAATGTACAGATGAGTAGCAAATGTCTCAAGTTTGCACTGTGTGTTTCAGAGGTATGCATCTTTTGTATTTCATGTATATAAATTCAGTCTAATCCTTAAATAAAATAACAGTATATTACAAAATAATTAATTTTAAAGTTGGGATAAATTATTCGTAAAAATTATGTATTTTTCATTGTTTATTAAATGTCTAAATCATTAATTTGTCAAAAAAATTTACATTGGTGACACCTGTCAACAGATTTTTGGATCAGAGCCATGAACAAAAAGGTCTTGAGGATGGGACTTTGGAATACATCCAAAGTCCAAGTCAGGAAGTTCCTCAGTGGAGTGAACAGAAATTGGAGGACTATTGTAGTGCTGTCATTAACCCAGCAACATATAAATCTGAAGCTGAAATTTTTTTCTGATTGCATTGTTATTCTGTCATCACAACATTCTAATACTGTTACATAGAGGATGTTATTCATTCTTCACAAGATACAAAGTGATTCAAGGGAAAATCGGGATTAGTGAACTATTGATAAGTGTGGAGCTTAATAATTGCAATGAATGTCATCAGTGGTCACCAGACAGTAATTGTGTAAAGGAAATTAAATTCTATTGAATGGTATTAAATATCTTTGCAGTGAACTATAAGATAAACAACTTGACTGTTTCACTAATTGTCAATATACTCATGTTAAGTATTATTGTAACATCAGAATCTAAATCCAATTTATTTCAAACTTGCAGTTTATTATGCTATGTAAAAAAATTCACTTTTGTTTTCAGTCTCCTTGAAGAGTGTAAAAAACTATATACTGGGTTTGAAGCCAGTCTATTGATCAAAAGTTGTAAAATCTACTGGATTGAGATCTTAATTATGTCACATGTATGCCCATAACTTGTGATGCCACTATATAAACAGTAATTCTTTCCTTGGTGTCTCAAGATTTGCATGTCTCATGGCAGTGGTCTTTTAAGACAGATTTTTTACTGTAAAATCTTTTCCTTAAAAGTGTTTGTTTTTGTTTATAAATTACTTTATTTTCAAGACAACCAGGCTTTGAAAAATTGTTAAAAACGGTATTTCATGAGGTTTCAATACACATCATGTATACAAGTAAAAATGTGAGAGCAGCTGGTGTTAATGTTGATACAGAGCAAACTAGATTATTTATTTCAGAAACAAGGTCCTTTGTTTACAGAAACAAAACTGCAAAAGTTCATTTCTTCAAAATATATTACCCACGCATAATATTTTAGGAGAACTACTAATAACTCGCAAATCCGGCCCAACGAGACTAAAAACATTTAGATAAAGGGCTAAAAGATTTCTGCCCACCTAGATAGACCTGCCAACTCTTATGATTTTGCCATAAATCTTAGGAAAATTATCCTTAAAATATGGACTTACAGCATAAAATCAAAAACTAGGAAAAAATGATCATTGCTGAAAAATCCGGAAAATTTGTTCATCCGTGTTTGATTTGGATCTGAGTTTCATATTAGATTAGTGAAATTCATCAAAGAACCAGACTGACTTTACAGCAGCACATTAGATGCTTTTAACTGCCACTATTTGTTCATGCGAAGTGTCTGCATGATCCAACTGTTGATTATAGCTATTGTTCAAAAATGGCTTCCAGCAGGTCATAAAACACAATTAATTTTACTATATAGTCTCTACATTTTGTTTCTCAGTACAGAACTTTCCACTGTGTGACAATCAATACAAATCATATGTTAATCTAAAATACCCTCCAAGATCACTTTACGATGGTGAAGGTCTTTTCAAGGGTTGACCTGCATTTTATGAGGCTGAATTGTAAACAAAACACCATGCAATGGAAGACAGATTTCACTCTCGAATCATTACCATGGTTTTTATTACTCAATGTGCACTGTCACCGAAATACAGACAACCACACCATAAGAATAAACAATTACCTTTAAATCCTTACCAAGAATGCCAAAATCTAACTCTTGTATCACCACCAAACGGAGACAGGAAAAAGTGATCAAAAAATAAACAATTCATGGGTACTGAACTGGATTTTAATTGTGTACTGATTCCTGACAGGGTCAACTTTTTAGTCAAACTTTTATATTTGCATGTTATATTTGCGTGCCACTACTATTTCAACTTCATACATGAAGTCTTTTGAAATTTCCTTGCAAGCAAGACATGTGACAGCTGTTAGAAAGTGTGTAGTGCTGGTGTTTTATAGGCTGCAATTTGAGGTCCAATTGTTCTTAAGAAACCAAAACTAAATTAGCTATATTTTACTTGATGATAGAAATTTTTCGATGTAGTAAAAGCCTAATTGTAATATGTGATAAGGCGTGTCTGAAAATATGTTGGAAGTTAAACAATATTGATTTATTAAATTTTAATGGAAATTAAAATATTTAAATTTTAAAAACTTAATTTTTTTATAAAAAAATTAAATTTTCATACAAGTTATAACATTCAGTTTGAAAATTTAAGGCAGCAAAGTTGATTAATGAATGGTATTTAAAACAAATGGTATTTTGGGTCTGTACAACTGATAACATTATTCCCAGGGCTAATGAAGCATGATAGCTCACAGTGATTTTGGCAGCAAATTGCAATATGCCTATCCAGATGCATATAGGTGTACATACTAAAGAAACAATGACAGGTGCTATGTTCCACATTTATTGTTTCAGGTACTTGGGCAGTTGTTTGTATAACTAATAGCCATCTCAAATTTGGTTTCGATGGGACCACTACCATGTTTTATAGTAAATACGCATTCCATTTTAATATAGATAACTACAAAAGTCAACAATGAGATAGGAAAGTACAATTTCAGGAAGATTCTACCTTACTGAACAATGATGCAAATCTCTCTTATAAAGATCTAAGCCGTGTCTTTGAGCTGCTGTTTATCAGTGTGCTGATATGAACTCATCTGGGTCACTTATAGCAGCACACTGCATATGTTCTTATGAGACCTTGCTATCACCACCGGACTACTGGAGAGCTTCCAAACTGATCCAACTCTTAATACTTTGTTCCAGGCTAGACCTGAAAAGATACAACTTGTTTCACTTAATTCTAGAAAACTGTAAGATGTAGGCAAATGAAGTTAAAATGTGTTAGATATGGTGATTTCAAAATATGATTCAAGTTGCAAATATGGGTAAAAATGTAAACTTGAGAGAGTGACACTCAGAGATGTGAAGCAATGGGCATGTATTAAAGTGATAAATGCATCCTAACAATAGATGAAGTTTCTTCAAGCATATTTAGCCATTTACAGGTCAAATAACTAATCAGGTATAGAGTATTATCATAAAGTTTAAGGCAATGTTGGAACGATGAGGTTTGATCATTGGTGCAAATATTAATAAATTCCAGTATACTGGAAAGTCAAATGACAATGTACCAGATTAAAATTTATTACTATATGCAATCTTATTCATGAAGAAAAAACAATTTTATATATTGCGAGTGAATACAGCCAAATGTGGCCACACAGATCAACTATAGGTACTAATAAATCCTATATCATCAAGTAAATGTGAAATTTTGTTCCCGAAAACTTGTAAACAAGGATGGATATTTACATGTGTGGGACATATGCAATATACTTGTTAAAATCACATGTGCTAACATAATTCAAATGATCTGTTTGAACATTTTTAGTCTATTTTTAAGAGTGTTGGTTACCAAGTTATTAAGCTCAATGATTCAATGGAATCAGATATCAGCTGATCCTGCAACACCTCATTCTGTCAGTACTAACTTGAAATGTGTTACCATACAGAGGCATATTCATGATGAAAATAATATTTTGGGATATTTGAAGTCCACACAGTCTGAACTGAGCTTTATTGATTCACTATAGGTACTATGTCAGCCTATGTGATGTACTGAATGTCAACTTTTGATCCCAAACATTCCAAACTATATGCATATTTGTTCATGTCAGCTATGTAACCGTCTTAAGATTAGTTTGACAAAGTTAAATTCAAATAATCTGTTTGAATATTTCTTATATAATCTTTAGAGTGTCAGTTCACAAATATTATTAGTCATTAATAATGCATAAAGCAAAATGGATCATTAGAATTGCCATAATATCACCTGGGCCACAATGCAGCACTACATCAATCAATCAATATCTTAAAGAAACTGAACAATAAAATGGAATGCATTCTGTGTTCAACTTACATCATTTTGCTGTTTTCTTACATGCAATGGTAAATATACCTGGGTAAAGTATATTTTTTATCCCTTTGACCTGTATTTCATTCTCTGACAGCTTAATATGATTTTGTAGAGAACTTGAGCAGGTTCTAGTATAAAGTCTTCATCTCTGTCCTCTCACTAAATACCCTATAACTATGTTTATAAACAGTTACTGATAGCTCTACAAGCAGATATGTGTTACTCTGGAAGTCACCCCATCATAAACACATAAAGTAACTGTTTGGACCCTAAATAAATAGTTTCAATGACCTAAAGGTACAAAGCCAAATAGAATTTTGTCTTCATGTATTTTAAATGAGGGTCTCATTTTGACTAACAATTATATTTTCTCTGACAAAATTTGACAAATATCCATCATTTGAGCTTGTAGGAGTATATACATGCTGATATCATTTAATATCATTCCTAATAAATATTAGATATGTGCATACTTTGTGGAAAAATTTTATATTTTAAATTTTTTAAAACTTTTATTTAAATTTTTAAAATTAAAATTATTTTCTTATTTTTAATTTTATTTATATATTTTTATAGTCAATATACATAACATATTAAATTTTCATGTGTCTATTATTAATAATAAAGATTTTATATCAGTTTAAACTTTACTCAAATGCACAGCTAGCAGGCCATAGAACACAATTTACTATATAGTCTCTACATTTGTTTCTCAGTAGGGAACTTTCCACTGTGTGACAATCAATACAAATCATATGTTAATCTAAAATACCTTCAAAGATGACTTTACGGTTTAGTTCTTGTCAAGGGTTGACCTGCATTTTTTGAGAGGCTGAATTGTAAACAAAACACCATGCAATGGAAGACAGATTTCACTTCCGAATCATCACCATGGCCTTATTACTCACTGTGCACTGTCGCCGAAATACACACAGACAACCACACCATAAGCTCACATTCTAAAGAATATACAATTGCCTTTAAATCCTTACCAAGAATGATAAAATGTAACTCTAGTATCACCACCAAATTTAGACCGGAAAAAGTGATCTAAAAATAGACTGGGACTACATTTGTGGGTACTGAACCAGATTTTATTAATTGTGTACTGATTCAAGCAAGCGATGCATGTTTAAGACGAAAAAAGAGAAACTAAGCCTTTTAAAAAGTTTTAATTAATAATCAACACCGAAAAATAAAAAGGAATATCCAGATTCTTGTGAATAAAAGATGGAACAGATACATTTTTTTTTGACATCACATGCCATTTTTAGTATGACTCATGGCGGGAGATATGTTTTTGTTATATACAATGGAAAAGATAAGAATTCTCATTAAGAGATAGCAACAAGCCATTGAGCTGCATAGGGGTTGGAACTTGAGATTGTGCAAATGTACTAGTGGTAAATAATGTTTATGCATACTTTACAATCTCTTCATTTGAACATAATTTTTAGTTTTGTTGCATGCTTCAAATACTGAACTTTTGATTACGTTTTCGAGCTTTACAGTAGCAGTTTATGATAGTTTTACACCTTACTGAAACTTTTGAAGAAAAAAAATCAACTGCCTTACTGAGGCAGACTCGTCAGGGTTTGCAGGTCTGCCTAGATAGTGATCTCCACTTGATGCTTGGATTGGCACCAAATCTTGTGACTTTGTAAGTTGCTACTTCTGCTTGTAACAAGCAGCATGCTGTTGTCAGGAGAGACCTTGAAAAATCCTTTACCATGGGTTTTGGAAGTTCTAATTTACAAGTTGGAGTAGTCTTCTGTTCAAAAGAGAAGTAAACACTATTTCCAACTTTTCTTTACTATAATAATGAAGCTCTGTTTTACAGTTATCACTTTGCTATCACATAATAGTATTTACATAAACGCAAGGGTAGCCTATGCGACTTCACAATAGTTATGGCTCTAGTTTTTTATATTTGCATGCAAGTTTTTTGTGGCCTATAGAAAACTCTTTAAAATACATATAGGCAAGTTTTCTACACTAATGCAGTTTTAGGAACCATGTACAATGCTTCACTGAATTTACCCGTACAGGTATAATTGAGCCTTCCTACAGGTAGTTTTGTGAATTGATATTATATTTAGATGCTTTGTTGCCATTGTTCAGGTCATTTATGAGCACATATTCATAGTTTAATGAATTTACCTGTATACAAATGTAATTGGACCTTTTTCTACAGGTAAAATTGCCTCATGATAAGTGTTGTTGCACTGACTTCATAAGTACAGTGTGACCTTACTATAGCATGCTCTGTTATAACATGAATACAGTCATGAATACAGTCCTGGTGTTAGTCCCAAAATTTCATATACAGTATTACCCACTTATGTTGATATCACTTGTCCACAAGCCACCTATATCAACAAAAAGGCAAAGTCCCTTGGTCTACTATTACTACAAAAATTGTTATGCTTATGTCAACATTGAGATAAAAAAAATAAATGTATATGTTGACAGAATTCCTTGGTCCCAGCTTGAACAAATCCTTTGTTGTCTTATCATTTATGTCAACCAGCTGCCATTTAGGACCCCTACTTTGTTCAACAATTAGCTGATCTTGCTGCCAGGCTAATTTTCCCATTAACTATTTAGATCAGCAACCAGTTACCACCAATACTTTGTTCAACAATCAGTTGATCTTGCAGCCAGGCTTTGATGCCACATTCGGATTAAAAAATCCAAGGCTTTTGCTTGGTCCTATAAAATTGGCTTCTGGCAAAGACGTAAATAAAAGCAGTGAAATCTGATCAATTCTTACATTTTCCAAAGTGATTGGTGGTTAAAACAAGTCTATTGTCCTGTGAAAGTTTCCTTTTAAACTTTATTTATATTTAGGATGGCAACCAATGGCAGTGTAAAACGCAGATTAAATTTACAATCTCTGGAAACTAAATATCTGGCTGTTAAGGAAGTTGAGGGTGGGGCATTTTGCAAAGATGTCTGAAAAATTTTCTATTAAACATAATATCCTGTCAGGATGGATGAAAGTTGCTGAGTCGGTAAAGAAAGACTATGTTGAATTTTATTGTAATTTTATGCATTGATTATGCTATAGATAAGCTTAATTAAAGGTCATGTATTTGTCATTAAAATCTTTTACTGCTACATGTACAGTATATTTGAATTTTGAGTGAATTCATAATTGTTATCTCCAGAAAGTATTTTAAATGCATACCACTTGAGCTGACATTGCTATATTGTATGGTAAGAATCATTTTCTTTTATTACCTCATTAGAATGTGTCAATGTAGACAATTTTATGCCTTCATTAATCATATCAGCAGCATATGGCTTGTTTGCTTTTATGTACTTTTCACAAGACTTCTGTTATTAACTGCATGTACTGTTTAAATCAACTTGTTGACAGGTTTTCATTTCCAGTGGAATAGCCCCATCCCTTTGGTAGACTCAATAAGATATGAACAGACTGACCAAAATCTATACCAATTTAAGTACATGTACTTGAAGTATGTAAATAACTGATAATGCTGACATTGAATATCAGAATGCTTTTCATATCAGGATGTGACTGGTGCAATATTTTATTGTGAATTTTATTACACAAATGTAACCAAAATGTAATTTGTCAATCAATCTTTCACTGGTTTTGTCTTCATGTACAGTGGCAGAAAGCTCATGGTTAAGGATCACTGCCATCTCACCTATATCAGTGTGAGTTTAACTTGTCTTTTTTCTGACCCCCCACCACTTATCTCAACATCCACTTATATTGATAAGTTTTTCTCCGCCTGACCAATACTGTACATGTATTTTTCTTGTATACAAAAAAGAATTCTTTCTTAAAAGTACACCCCCCAAGAAAGCTTATTAATATTCTAAGGAAGAGATCGCATATGAATAAGGCAATCCTGGCATGGCTTCTGAACTTTTATATGCAATTTTCTCATGCACAAAAAAAGAGGGTTTTTTTTCCTGAAAAGTATGAAAAATAACATGTAAAAAGTTTATTCATGAATCACGCAGGGCAGGGCTTTTCCAATGTTGCTAATTGCGATTTTTTTTCCTTATTGGCAGCAAAATACACCACCTGCAGAAATTCAGAGGCACCATGAAAGAAAGTGGCAGAGTTGATATAAAATGCACAGAAATTTATCTATTGTTACCTAAACAGATTTTTTTGTGATATTGACAAACCATATGAACAGTGAGTGCATTGTTACATCATAATCTGCATATGTTGAGTACTGTATGTTTTGAGATATTTGCTTTGTTTCAGATTTTCACTTCTGGTAGCAGAGATGAACCAGAAGATGCATTACCTCATAATCTATCTTTCCTTGGATTTTTGGTCGATCACTAGTACCATAAATAATATATTTACATAGAGTGACATTTGTATGTGACTGAAAAGAAAAATTCCTCTTCTTTCCACTCGGAATTAAATCCTTCAGAACATTCACATTTTCTGTAGTAATCCCTGTCATTAGGCCAGAACACCTACATCTTTACCATTGATTATCCTTTTCTTTAAATTTCTGATGCATACGTTTAAGACAGCATCACTCCTACCTCAAACATGAAAGCAAAAACACCTCCCCCCATTAAAAAAACAAGCTCTTGTATGTCTATACAATAGGCAGGGAGGAACAGTAACTACAATTGGCCATACGACAGTTAATTTTTATAAAAAAATATGTACTCAGATAAAATAGTAGCTGAAATTTCAAAGAAAACATTACCATTGAAGCACCAATTGTTATGAAAACATCCTAAGCAAACAAGTAAAAAGACAGTCTCGGTCATGCAATACAATAAGAAACAGGCATTTGTTTTGTTCTCCAAAGCTGACCTTTTGCTGTGACTTCAATAATGCTTGTACTGTTCATCAAAGACAGCCTGCTACAATCTTCAATAATAACAAAAACCTTTTTTCAAAGGAAGTCAGTTATTTGATTTGACGACAATTGTGAGAGTTCACGTGCCAACAAAATTTATATTGGGAAGACTCAAATAAACAAGAGGGTAAAATAAGGAGAACATTCTGTAGCAGTGGGATAATGGAGTAAATGGTAAGGGAAATATTTTAAATACAAAAATGTGTATGTACCAAGACTCAAAAAACATTTTTGAATGTTTTGTTATGTGCCTGCCAACATTACCCCACTCACATTTCACGCCTAAGAATACGAACTATTAATTTGTTACCTTGAAATAAATCTGTTTTTAAGACAAGAACATTTTAATAATTTTAATGATTCTTTTAAATGAAGATATTAACAGCTTATCTACTATATACACATATACATACACATGACACAAATATAGTCCCCCTCTGGAAAGGCCACCCATCTTTTTTTGGCCACTATCCTTGTGCAGAAGGGGTCTCCATATATGAGAAGGACCACTGTAATGCTCCCTACCTCTACCTTAAAAGACTAACATGGGCCAAGCTATACTCGCAGCCTTCATTGTCTGTTTTCCTCTTTAATGATCAGCTTGCTATAATTCACAACAAGCCACCAACCCTCACAATCTCAGCCAAGAGAGGAATTTGCAATACAACCAATTGCTGAACTGTCCCTAGAGTGTATGCAACTGGCAGACAGTCCTACTGAATGTACAACTGTTGAAAACCAGTTATCCTTAACTTAATTGAAGAGTTAAAAGGAGGTTGTTGTTTTCACCAGTGTTCTACATGACCCTCCCTATCTCAAATGACATATATATCCACCCCCCACCATCACATATCCTAGTAAGGAGGAGGCTCCAATCTTTCGTTGCTGAATGGAGAAGAATTAATATGACAACAAAGACCCGACAGTAATTTCCTGCACCTGCTAAATGATTTCCAGAGTTCTTCAGATTATAACACAGCACTTATCATGTAGTCTTCAACTAATGTGCATCCAATCAACTTTTTATGTTCTTGGGTTCATGATGGAATGCAGCAACAGGTTCAAATGTTGTCCATTTTAGAGGCTATATAATCAGTGTGGACTTGGAAAAAATACAATTTTACATTCTCACTCAGCTTCCAGAAATGATTTGATTTGCCTAGGAGAGGTTACAAAGCAGCAGACCAATTATATTTGAATCAAGATATGATTTCATGTGATATCCTCCATTCATTCTCAGTCTCCTTGCGAATAACCTCATCCCCTTTCAAAATTCAATCATCTAGGCCTGGAATCAATGTTCAAGTAAAAAGAAGGTTGTCCCCCAGGAATGAGAATTGAATTCATGCAATGGTAGGTTCCATTCTTGCATGGAGCAGTCCATCTGCTAGAGAATTCCTTTACCTCCCAAGTTTTGCTCAATGTGGTAGCAGACATTTTAGTCCTTGGTCACCGTATTGGGTTCCTATAACAATGATTAGATGGTTGCTATAACAATGATTAGATGGTCTAAATGAAGACCAAACCTTTAACCTTTGGACCAGTTTGTATAATCTGCAGCAATATGAGATTACATCTTGAAAGGCAGGGACACCACATTCTACTTGCATTGTGGATACCTCTGCAAGCATAACCTCCAGCAATCATGATTACTACAGATGTGAACATCGAGGACTGGAGGAGCAAGTATCCTACCATTTCAGAATGCCATAGGAGTGTGATCCTCTCAGGATCATTCTATATGTCAAATTTCATTAAGCTGGAAATTTTTGGAAGTCTTTCATTGGTGATGGATGAACCTGCATGGGAATGGAGTTCTCATTCTGTCTGATAATTTCACCATGGTGATTTTCCTCAAACAACAAGCAAAAGAGTTATGTTGAACTTTTTGTTCTTGTTGTGGATATTCGAAAGTAGTGTCCTCAATGACAATCCAAGTTTAAGTTCTACATATAATAGTCTGGCTAATGTATTGGTAGACTGATTGTTCTGAAAGAAGGAACCAATACAAACGGAATAGTCACTTCATCCCTCAGTTTTCACTCCATGTGTACTCAGTGGGATCGACCTATGATGGACCTATTGAATGTCAAAACAACCTAACCTTTTCTTCTCATTTCTTGATTCAGAGGCCAGGGTAATTGATGCTCTTTCTGTAGCTTGAAATGGCCAAATGTATACATTTCTTCAGCACCTCAGATTCTGAATGTGATACAAAAATCAAAAGAATCTTGAGTATCTTATCCTAATTTCTCCACTCATGTGGGAAATAATGGATCAACCTTATCAATCTCACAACAGAATTACCAGGAATCTAAACATCTCTTCATCTGTATTAAGCAGTGATGATTGGAGGTATTTTATCCCAAACCAGAGTTACTAAATATGCATGTCGGGTTCTTATTAAATACATTCATAAGAACAAACAGTTCTGAGACTTGCAGAAAGTGGTGGAGTCCCTCAAGTGGGATAGCCTTCCATCATAGAGGTGTACAAAAGCAATGAAATAATCTGCACACCAGAACTCTTTATACCAATGTAAGCATCCATACCTCAACACCAATCACAATTAAACCTACCAACCGCTCCAGTGACCTAGTAGTTAGAGTGTCCACCTCGGATGTGGGAGGTCTTGGGTTCGATCCTGGGCCAAGTCATACCAAAGACTTCTAAAAATGGTACTAACAGCTGCCTCAGCATTAACAGGTTAGTGTTAGGACTGGTTGGCATGGTGTTAGAATAATGTGACTATGTGGGTCATCATGCTACATGTCTTCTTCATGATGTCCCAGTGCTAGACATCACTATAAACTGTCACACTGCAGACATCATAGTGCTATGACTGAAACTTTTTTAACGATAAGTTAAATCAAAATCACACACCCACACTTACATTAAACCTACCATTCCATGATCACTTGAACTCTGTGCAATCATTGAAAAGTAGTTATCAGACAAACCAAAGACATCTGTTTTTATTTCATTTGTATTTCACTTGACTAATGACACTGAACCTTTGCCTAAATAGAATTTATTATGGGTATTAACCTGGCTGAACAAAATTGAACTGCTTTGAAGAGCCTAATCAGTTTACCTACAAGTCCTGTCTCCTCACTACTTTGGCAGTCAGTAGGTAAAATCAGCTATATTTTTATTTTTGTCCTATCTACATGCAGTTCTAACAAGATCAGTGTCACTTATAAAGCCCCCTGCTTTTGTTGCTAAGAACGGCTTCCTTTCATGGTTAAGAAGATATTGGTAATAATTCCTATCTGATCTGAACACTTTCATCATAAGGTTATCTACAGGACACAGTACAAGCTGTGGAATGTTTTTTCAAGAATATTGAGCCATTGCATTGAGGGAAATTACACCACTATTCATGTTCTAGAGGTGACAGTATATCAACATGGACATTGTCATTCAGAATAAAGTGGGCTGTTTTGCATATTGGAATAAATCCATACCAATGAATGTGCTTCACATATTGGCTCACAAAGTTACCAAAAAGCATTGTGTATGTGTGAAACTATTCTTTAGCTATTCATGCAAAGGGATGGCTGTTCAAGTACACTTTTCCTGTTTTTATCAAGATCTTACATCCTAAAAGGTTTGATCTGGATGAGCCTTACCTATGGTGCAAAAGGTTACCATTCCAGGTCATTTAACAGATTCTTAAAGATATAGCTTTATGACTTTCACTCAGTTTGTGGGAGGGGAAGATTTTTTACTTTCAAAGTCACTCACTGACAGATGGTGTGTATTTCCATGTGCATCTGGCTTGGTTCTGTTTTTTTCTTTCATTTACTTGATTAAATCACTGTTTATTATTAATATAGTTAAATGATGTTTTTTCCATAATATTTAAAACTGTCTGATTGGTCAGTTGCAATGAGTTGTCAAATGACTGTGAGCACTAATTAAATCACAGGCAAGATTTGCATACCTTTGAACTTTTATCTCTTAGGTTGATTCAAAATACAAAATAAATGTGATTAACTTGAGGCAGAACTACCTTTATTTGATTGTGACAATGCAACAAACATTTTTGCAAGTTGTGGATGAAAATAGTTGGAACTTTTTAGGTTGTCACGAAAGGACTGGACATCACTTTGATTGATTGATACTGTTGTTTTATTGAATTACAGGATAAAATTGAAACAAAAATTTCTCTTGACATTACTTGTTTAATTAATATTTATTTCTTAAGGTGTACCACCAGTAGGCATTATAAACTTTTTCATATATATTTCATCATATATTGTTACTGACATTGTATTGGGAATTTTTTTAAAGGAAAGGTTCACAAAATGTATGATTTCATATAAACAAAATTTATTTAACCAAGCTTTGATTGCAATTTTAATTGTGTTCTGCTGATTGGGAGCTGATTTAGAAGGTTTGTATAAGAATAATTGGACCCACACCTGCTTTCACATTATTAGCTAGTTTGTGAGTTATCCAGGTGCACTATAAGTGTCATAGGTTTATTTTTCAGAATTAAAACAATAAGGCAACTTTTGGTTAAAGTTTTTTTCTTAAGTTTTTGCATGTCAGATGCAGGGACTGGAGGATACATTATTAATTGGATATAGCTGAGACATTCACACACATGCCAACCATTATGCGTCTGGCATAATCTTTATGCTTTTTTTTCACTAAATTACGCCTTACATGTAAATGTACATGGATTATACTTTTTCGTTATAACACCCTCCCAAAAATATTAATAATTTGTTTTCTCATTTTTATTAACATCCCACTAATCGCACAAAACATATTCTAGTAAAGACAGTTTCTGAGTAACAATGACATAAAAGTAGACTTGTTTGTAGACTAGCGGTGACTTTCTTTAGTGTTATGTTCTATTTATAGCAGCTGCCCTATTTCCAAGTAAACCTCTGTTTCTATTTATAGCAGATGTATGGCTTAGGACATATTAGACTGGTTTTCTAATTTTTAATCTTTGCTCACATATTCTTCATTAAAAAATAATGAGGTACAAAGCCATTCTGTAGGATTTTGGTGGTAAATGTCATCCTATTTTTTATAGTTGATGCTTATGTTACAGCAAAAATGTTTCTCAAATGATTTCACAGATGATTTAGAAAGAAGAAAAAAAACCCCGAAAAAAATGACTTGGAGATGAATATATGAATAACAAAATACAGTGCCATTCTAGGGTAGCTTCACGCCCATTGCAGATTGTGTGGAAATGATTTTAATATTGGTCAGTGTAAAACAAAGATGCCTTGAACTAGCTCATTTTGCTAACTCCAGTATTAAGGTAACTTCTTTTTTACAGCAGAACTTAATTGTGGAAACAAATTTTATAAATGCAGGGGCATTATTTACTGAGCTCTTAATAGAATACTGACTACAACTAGTGGTATAATACAGCTTTGGTCCATTGTTCAAATGGATGCTTCCTGATGCCAAAATTGCGGAAAATATGCATGTGTTTTGTACATATGCGCATTGAATTTTATTATGTTATATGTGGATTATGCTTTTTCTGCTCATATTACTCCTTTTGTCCACTTGGATTATGCTTTTTCCTCGCCAGGGGTTGGCATGTATGCATTCAGTTCTGCAGAATTTTTGCTGTAATTTCTGAATTTAAACGTGTTTATGTTTTGATCTGTTATTACTGATATGATAATCATATAGATAGTACAAATCAATAAATGTGTAAGAAAAAGCTTTTATATTAATGAATATTTTGTATTCTGTCTTTTAGTTGAACCTTTATGCCTTCAGGGGTGTACCAGCAGTGGTGGACTTTGCTGCTATGCGAGATGCCATGAAGGAACTTGGTGGAGATCCAGAATCAATTAACCCAATATGCCCAGCAGATTTGGTCATTGACCATTCCATCCAGGTTGACGTATCGAGGAGGTAATTGTTGTTACCTTGAAAGGTTTAGGAGCTTTTCTTTGGATTAAAATGATAGATTTGGTTTAAGGTTTTCATACAGTAAGCTGCATATTTAAAGAATGTCTCTGTATATGAGTCCTGTAATTACTTGGAGAAACATAGGATAAATGGGCGGAATATCTTTCATTGTTTATCATGTGTATCTACAACTATTCCACTCCATTGCAGTTTATAGTCTGAACCCATTTGTATTCTACTAGAACAAGCAAATTGAATTTTGGAATTTGATCATTGTTGTGTAAGAAATGAGAAAAGAATTTGATTTATTTTCATGTCTAATGATTTTGAACTTGAGTGGCCATAAGGTCAAGTGAGCTTATGATGTGGGCATATGTACATTCATTGTCTTTTGTTCATCTAGTGACCATCAACAGCTGTATTTTATACCTCAGAAAACCTTCAGACCCATTTCATTGAATCCTGGTACAGAACATTCTGTCATGAACACCTGTCACAATTGTATAGTGATGTTGATATGCCATCAAATATGCCTATTGTTATCAAAATAGAAAAACCTGTTTGTCATCAGTCAACAATTGCTATTTTTGGCCTGTATAGCTTACAATGTACTGAAAAATATTGTTTAGCCCCACAAAACCAAACCAACCAAACTAAAATAGAAAAATCCCTAAAAGCTTCTTCTCCAAAACTAAATTGGGTAGTATTAACCAAACTTGACAGAAAGCATTCTGACATGAAGATCTTTCATGCTTATAAAAATGATGCCAAACTGACATCTTTTGTGGCTGCTTTTGTTAAAAGTAGAAAAACATTTAATAACTGCTTGTAAATTACAACTTTACAGAATTTGGCCAAATTTGACAGAAAGTGTATTAACATGGCTGCCATTGCTAAAAGTTACAAAAAGCATTAACACAACTCAAACAAAATAACAGAATTTTTACAAACTTGGACACAAAGCTTTCATTCATAAGGGTTTTTCAATATTCAAGAAATGATATTGATATATGGTTAGTTATAGAGGAAAATATAGAAACTAAAGCAGTGAGGAAACATTTGTTTTCATAACATAGAATAAGCAGCATTGGGGAAATTTAAACAGAAGTGATCCTTCTGACTCGGACATCTGCTCTTGCATTGGCTATTTAACAGATATAGACCAGGTGAATGATGACAGACCTTTTGTCATTTATAGTTATGTTTTTTATACCCTGTCAGATCCTTCCGGAGGGTTGACATAGTATCACTCTTAAGTATCCAATTTTTCCTTTCCTGTCAAACATTGTTGTAGGGACTTGATGAATTGAGACAAAATTTGGTTTAAAGCTTTACACAAGATCTGATTGATTTTTTTTCTCTCACTTTTTTCAAGTAAACTTCAAATGAGTTATGACCTTTGTTTGATTAAGAACTTTGCCCTTCAGTTGCATGATAATTTCACTTCTGCTCAGTAAAACTTGACATGGAAGCACCTCATTTGCATCTGCCAATTAATGTTTCAAATGCTATATGGACTGGAACCATAATTTGTATGAGACTACATTAAGAAGGCCTATGTCAATTTTCATTCACTATTTTCCAACAAAATCAAGTAGAGTTATCGTCTCTGTATTAAACTTTTCCATTCATTTGTATCATGGTGGTGGGGTTGTCATATTGTTACATTTAAGTTGTATAATACTTATTCCTTTAGATATGTTCAAAGAAGAGAGATCCATGACATAATATGGCTGATTTAATGTGCTCTCAGTTTAAAATTGATCATTAGAACAAGGCATTCTGCAGAATAGTTTTCAAACTGAACTAAAATAGACTAAAATGCATTCATTGTTAATCTGATTCTACAAAATGCAGTGTTTGGTGCACTTATGTTATACATGAAGGCTTTCCAGATGTTGTTTTGGGCAAACATTCTAACAGCTTGATATATTTGTCCAATTTTGGGTGGGAATACCTCTGTGGTAAAGAAACAATTATTTTTTTTGTCAAAAATCAATATTTAGATTTAATGTTTGCAAAAAAGACCTGAACATATCTTCAATCTTATGAAGCAAATGTAAGAAAGAAGACAAACTAAAAGCATGTTTCACATTACAGGCTACTTTATTTTATGGTCTTACAAATCAGCCCTCAAAACTCTATTAGTGTATTTGTGGTTTGATCTCACCTGTTTATTAATATTGCAATTATTACAGGTACTTTTGTCCACAACACATCAGCACACACTGTTTTTTGATATAGGTATTTCTTCTAGCTCATGAGTCTTGGTTGGCTGGAGGGGCCTTTTATCAATCTTTACGCCATTTCCATATGAAATCTGATATTTGACAGCTTGTAAATTTATATGAAGTCTTGTGACCAATTTGACTTGGCAACAACTTTGATAAAACTTCTGTTAGAGGTTGTGCTTCGAACTATTTTGATTTTGACAGTGGAGGTTTGGTTAGGAAAATCACTTCATGAATGGGTTGTGTCAAGAAAATCAGAAATCACAGGTGGGTTTGTGACAAAACATGAATATATATTTCTAATTGCATGTAAATTTTTGGCAATCTAATTCATGATGAATCAACATACAGAGGCTAGAAATGCTGCCTGGGTGTGCAGGTGCACCAAATGTTTATGAATTTGTGCACTTTGAATCAGTGACATGCAAAAACTTCCACAAATTGGTCCAAAGTAGCACATATAAATGTACTTAGTATGCAATTGTTATTCAACTGTTAACTCGTACTGTGCTTGTCATAACCTAAATCACACGGCTGGTAGAGGTCTCATAGCACTTGTTGTGATATTATTTTTCAGGTAAGTAACTGTTTATACATTTGGATACTTGGGCTTGACATGATTGGGTTGTTAATTCATTAACCTCTCAAGGTTTTTGTCATTTTTGCCTGAAATGAGAGTAAGAAACCCATTTTGGGTTATTTCTGAAAACATCCTAATACATCTACTTCCAAGAGATTTTTGCTAAACCTAGTGCTAAGTTGTGTTAGAAACATAGTTTTTCATTGGCTGTTTTGCTCATGCATGACTAGAAGGGTAAAAGTTACAGACCTGCCAACTCTTATGATTTTGCCGTAAGTCTTATGAAAATTACCCTTAAAGTACAAACTTATGGCATGCAAGCAAAAACTACAGATAAATGATCATTGCCAAAAAATCTGAATAATTTGTTCATCTGTGTTTTATTTGGATAGGGGTTTCATGTTAAAATTGGTGAAATCAGATAGGAAACTTTAAATTGCACCTATTTGTTTATGCGAAGCATCTCCATGATCAAACTATTGATTATAGAATTATTTTAAAATTGCATTGCGAAAGTAATGCATGTTTAAGATGAAAAGGGAAAATAAGCCTCTAGAAAAGTGTTAATAATCAACAACGTAGAATAAAAGTGAATATTCAGATTCTTGTGAATAAAAGATGGTTAGGACACAATTACGTTTATTGGGCAACACATGCCAATTTGAGAACGTCTTGTGGTGCGAGATATGATTGCCGTCGCTATTTGAAATGCAGAAAGAATTTTCAGGAATTACGTCAAGTTGAGAGCAACAAGCCATTGAGTTGTACAGGGTTTGGAACTAAATTTTGTACAACAGTACTAGTGGTAAATAAGGTCAATGCATACCTTACAAGCTTCTCAGTTGAATGTAATGTTATTGTTGCTGCTTCAAACTTTTTATTGTTTTCCAGCTTTACAATAGCAGTTATTTATATTTTGTTACACCTTACTGAGACAGACTCATTGGGGTTGGCAGGTCTGAAGTATGGACCCAAAATTTTCACATCGAGACGACTGTTTATTCCAAATGTCTACCTTTCTATAATACCACCCACTTTAGTGTATCATACACCGTGGTTCATGCACCATTTTTCTCACCACTTAAACCCGCTTGTTTTGAGATCCAGATGACATTAACCAGGTCAATACCTTTCGTCGACTGCCACAGTAAGTACTGATTAAGAAATATTTGATGAAATATAATTTAGATACATCCTACAATTGAAATAAAAGAAAGCACAGTATGAATGTCTGATTTAACTAATGCGATTTTTTTTTGTGGCCCTGGCACGAGTATTAGCTGTTTTCAAGTCAGTTTTGCTGTTTACATATTCGTTTACTGGACCCTTTTTTTATTAGCAGGAAACCCAAAACATGCGTTTGTCATAGCAAAGGATACAAAAAAGCTTAATTACCGTAAAATGAACTTCTTATACTATGTTAGCAAAAAATGAACGAAATGGACAACTAAACCGAATGAAATTTTTCACTTAAATATTTAAATATAAAGGGAAATCTTTGTAATTTTATAACACTGAAAATAATTCTAATAAAATTTGACTACATGTGTAAATATGGTAAGTTTTGCATTGTTTTTACATGAAACCTTTGCAAGAAAACAGACAAGATTCTTGAATGTGAAACCACTTGTCATAGATTGATTCTTTTTTGATACTACATACATAGCAGAGAAGTCTAAATTAAAAATAAATAGCACCATATATTGTAATAAAAAATGGGCAGTATTGATGTGACTGTTGGATATTATAGGTCTGAAAAATGGTAGAGGAGATGGATTTTGTTAAACTTGAAAACATTATGCACAGGACTGTTTTTAAAGGATGAACCATGGCAGGTTGAGGATACTACAGCAGTTATCATTTGTGAACTTTATGACTATTCACAAAAGTTACTATAGACATGAATGATGTATGCTAGTTAAAGTGAGTGTTACACTCAAATAATCTACATGGATTTAGCTGATTTATGACAGAAATATTAACTGCAGATCCAGGTAAGTAGCAAATATAAATTTACGTTTAATAAAATAAATATCTGTTTTTCATACATTTTTCCGCAATTGTGGCATGTAATATATAGATTGGTCATTTTATGCTCAGATTACACTTTTTTGCCACTTGTATTAGTAATAAATCACACTTATACCTCTCCTGGGGATTGGCTTGTGTGAACCTACAACAAAGCAGTTCAGGTTCACATTTAATACAATTTCCCTTTGATGGGTACCCAGGTAACAGATCATTAGGATTAACAGGTACCTGGTAGAAAATTCCCAAAATTTTGACATCTTCTAGTCGGAACAATCAGACAATGGCATTGATGGGCTTAAAACCCTACAGCAGCATTATAGAACAGAAAAAAAATCTGACATAATAGGCAGCAAACCACTGATTCAAGAAATTGAAAACTTTTGCAGAGTTAATGTTAGTGAAAAATCTTATTTTTGAACTGAGATGTCAAAGAGATGGTATCAGTGAGATGTGGAATATTGTACATAACAACCATAAAGAACAACTTCCCAAACTTGTTCAAGTTGGGTAAGCTAGCTGTGCAAGGGAGTTTTCAGTACAGAACAATATTAATACACCCATAAGATCCATATAAAATTAAGAATACACCCATAAGATCTATATAAAATTCAGAATACACTCATAAGATCCATATAAAATTCAGAAACAATCAACAGATTAATACTTATAGGGATCATGAAATGAGCATGATTCACAGAATCATATCATATAAAAAAATAAGAATGGTTCATACAACAATATGATACCAAACAAAATAAGCAGTTTTCACAACTATATGATATGAGAAAAAAAAACATTGTTCACAGAAACATATGATACAAAAAACATATATATTGTGTATGCTGCCCTTATTCAAAGTTCAGAATTCATATCACTATTCTTTCTCCTTCTCCAGAATCATACAACCCAGGAGAAATAAGCATGTTTCATACAACCATATGTCCTTGTAAACTTAGTACAATGTATACTGCCTTATTTAGAGTTAAGAAATAATATCACTGTTCTTTGTCCATCTCCAGAATCTGGAATTCCTATTTTACACATCCAGTCATGTAGTAACATACACTGTCAGTTGAATTTAGTTAATTTGCTTCACTGCTTTACTGCAGGCCATGCTACTGCTACACTGCATGCCATACTATAACTATTCTGGTTCTTTCAGCCCATTCATCCATCCAGCTATCAATATACCACACTGGTCATAGTAAGAAAATAAACACAGAGAGGAAATCCATAAAAACATATGCATCTGTACCATATTATTTTACGTCAAAATATTTTACATCATTGATGAATTATTACAGACTAATTATTTTCTAGTATTTTGCCTATGCATGGCCAACACATACTTCAAATGCAAGGAAATTCACCAGGTGTCATGGAGACATCCACGTTCACGCCACTCTCACCAATTAGACCTCGTCATCACAAGGCATGTGGAAGTGGACAGCATCCTCCTCACTCTTAGCTACCACAGCTCTGACTGCGCCACAGACCACTGCCTGGTGGTCAGCAAGGTGCGAATAACACAAGAAGCATCACCACGCCAAGAGGAAGGGTCGCTCACCCATAAATACATGTTGTGCAAACAAACCAGAGAAGACGAAGAAGTTCATCAGCAAGCTGCAGGAATCTCTCACCAAAAAGACATCTGATCACATCATTGACTCCATGTGGTCCCACCTCCGTGACACTGTGTACAACTCAGTCATTAGTGTATATGGGAAGATGGAGTGGAAAAATACTGACTGGTATGAGGCCAGCTGGGAGGCTATGGAGCCAGTGACTGAGGCGAAGAGGAAAGCTCTTCTGGCTTATAAGGTTGCGCCTGGCCCTACTACACTACAAGCGCTCAGGTTCCAGGAATAATGCTCAGAGGACTGCCTGCCACTGCGCAAACACCTACTGGCTGAATCTCTGCACTAGCATACAAACAGCTGCTGACACTGGAGATGCAAGAGGCATGTACAAGGGCATCATGAAGGCGACAGGTCCCCCATCTCTCAAGACCGCCCCCCTCAAGTCCAAGACGGGAGTAATCATAACTGACGAGGAGAAACAGCTGCAGCGCTGGGTTGAGCACTATTACGAACTGTATGCAACAAAACCGTCGTCACCAATACTGGCTTGAACGCCATCCCAGACCTGCCAATCATGGATGAACTAGACACTCCGCCCTCCTTGGACTGTCTCGCTTGTGGGAAGGCCCCTGGAAGTGACGGCATCCCACCTGAAATCCTCAAGAACGGGAAACCGGCACTACTCCAGTCCTTGCATGAACTCCTCTGCCTCTGTTGGGAACAGGGACACATCCCCAAGACATGCAGGATGCCAACATCATCCCTTTGTACAAGAACAAAGACCGCAGCGACTGTAACAACTACCGGGGCATCTCCTCGGTATTATCCGAAAGGCTTTCGCTCGTGTCGCACTGGTATGCTTGCAGACCCTAGCCTTCCGTATCTACCCAGAATCCTAGTGTGGCTTCCAAGCTGGCCGGTCAACTGTTGATGTGATGTTCTCCCTACGTCAACTGCAGGAGAAGTGTCATGAGCAGCAAATGCCCCTCTACATTGCCTTCATAGACTTGACAAAGGCATTTGACCTGGTCAGCCAGAGCGGACTCTTCAAACTCCTGAAGAAGGTCGGCTGCCCCCCTCGATTGCTCGCTGTCATCACATCGTTTCATCAGAACACTCAATGCACAGTGTGCTTCAACAGCGCAACATCAGAGGCCTTTCCAGTCAGCAGTGGAGTAAAGCAGGGTTGTGTCCTTTCACCAACCCTTTTTGCCATCTTCTCTGTGTTCCTCCAGTACGCCTTCAAGGACTGCAGCGAGAGTGTACATTCACACCAGGGCAAATGGCAAACTGTTTAACATCAAACGTCTCCATGCAAAGACCAGAGTCACAGAGGTTCTCATCCGTGAATTGCTCTTTGCTGACGATGCAGCTCTGACAAGGAAGAAGGACTTCAGCAGCTGGTATGTTGCCTCTTCCATGCCTGTAAAGAGTTCGGACTGACCATCAGTTTGAAGAAGACTAATGTCATGGCGCAGGATGTAGACTCCTCTCCAACCATCACCATTGATGGGTACAACCTTGAGGTTGTTGAGAACTTTACATACCTTGGGTCCACCATTTCCAGCTCGCTCTCCATTGGTGCTGAGGTAAACAGCAGGATTGCTAAGGCAGCAGCAGTTATGGCAAGACTAAACCAGAGGGTCTGGAACAATCTCAACCTCACTGAGAAGACCAAACTGTGTGTCTACCAGGCATGTGTGCTAAGCACACTCCTCTACAGTAGCGAGGCATGGACCACCTACACGAGCCACGAAAGGAAACTCAATAGCTTCCATCTGAGATGCCTGTGGCGCATTCTGCTCATCCAGTGGCAGGACAAAGTACCCAACATGGAGGTTCTGGAACATTCCAGCATGTTCACCATCCTCAGCGAGAGGCGCCTTCGATGGCTCGGCCACGTCAGGAGAATGGATACAGGCCGCATTTCCAAGGACCTGTTATACGGCGAGCTAGCAGAAGGCACACGACCGACTGGAAGGCCATGTCTGTAATACATAGACGTCTGCAAGAAGGACATGAAAACTGTCAACATCAGCATCAACAACTGGGAGAGCTGTGCTAACAACCACTACGAGTGGCGACTTGCTGTGAGACAAGGCATTCAGAAAGCAGAGGAGGGGATAAAAGCAAACCTCGCTACAAAGAGAGCCAAGAGGAAGGCGAAACAACAACAGCCTCAACAAGAATCCATCTTCACCTGCAACAAGTGCAACAAAGATTGTCATGCAAGGGTCCGGGTCTTCAGCCACTTGTGACAGTGCAGATAAGGCACCAAAACAAGGAGCTACACCATCGTTGACGGATGGAAGCCCAACAATTTTACAGTAAATCCAAAGCATGCAAAATGATGATGGTATATTGATTGGAAGCATTTAAAATATATACACATACAAATTTGACTTGTTTATTATTTATCACTAACTCCTTGGGCTGTAGTAAGTCATGGAGTATTGACACTCCTTGACAAGATCCAAGCGATCACTGTGTTGCATAAGACAATATGTTTCTATAAATAAAGAAAAGAAAATGTTCATGATCAGGGGGTAAAGTACCCACACACAGGAGAATTCTTTTGAGGATTTTGATTTTAGTAGAGCCTTAACAGAGTGAAACAGTAGGAACATGAGATGGATATTTATGTGCTACGTAAATATTGGACTACAGGATGGCCATTTCCTCCCTTATTTTTGTTGTCTTCTCCTCATTTTTGACAAGGGCGGATGTTCCCCCTAAAGATAAAATCCTGGAAGCATCTGTGGGGGTAGATAACTTGATCAGGGTATTTGATTTTATTGGTTTTGAGTTATCATCTGGTATTTGTGTTTCTTGGACATTATCTTTCAGCATGCTTGGTCAGCATGGTTGAAGAAAGCATGCAATCATTGTGAGTTGATGAACTCTTATTAAGTTGTATGCATAAACATGAAATTAAAGCTGAATACATCCAGAAATTCAGAGGCTGGCTATCTTGGAATCCAGTATCCCAGTTTCATGTCACATTGGCGTACACATTCTCATGTTGACATACAATTAGCATAATAGTTGGATATGCAATTGACCAATTCAGATACATATCTAAAACATGACAAACTATGGGAGGAGAGAATCACCTAAATGGAATGGAATGGAGAAGTATATAATTGATGAGCATGAGTTTACCTATTTTAATGATTGTGTGCGAGATTGTCATCTCCGTTTGAATAAGAAATAATGTCAAAAGCAGCAGTGGCTGTGCAATTGCCTAAACAAAATTGAACTAAAGATTAATTGAAATTAACTAAAGATAATTTAATGATTTTAACCTTCTGTTCTGGTGACCAGATATGTTCAAGTCTGTTCCTGTCCATTCCAGCAATTGCATCTAGAGGAACATTATGAATAATATTAATAATAAATTAATAATAAAGCTGGCACATCTCCAAAAAAGAGCTTTTGAGTTAATATCAATCCAGAAAGAAAGCAAGGAAAATTTAGCTGGTAAGTTAAAAATACTACCTATTAAAGTCCGAATCTGTTTAAGAAAAGCCAAATTAATGTACAGGATAGCCAATAATAATGCTCCTGAATATTTACAATCACTATTCAAGTATAGGCTACCTGGAAATACTCCCCACCTGCGATCAATGTCTACCAAACATTACAAAATTCCCAAACCAAATAAGGAATTATTTAAAAAATGTTTCCAATACTCTGAAACTTTGCTCTGGAATAATATTCCAGTTGAGATTAGAAATGCCGACTCTATTTCCTCTTTCCAAACCCAGTATATACAATGGCTTCAGAGATGCAGCAAAAATAATTAAATTCCTTTGAATGAGGGCCTCAAGGTAGATTAGTTCTTAGCTAATTGAGTTACCCTCTTTAAATAAAGTCATCATAATAATAATAATAATAATAATTTCTTGGTTTATTGATTCTAGTAGCTCCTTAATGCAATATTTCATCAAAAAACATTTTAAATTCACTTTTTTGAAATATATATCAGTCTATGCACATCTGCAAATATTACTAAATATAGCTTTAATAAGCTATAATAGTTCTAGTCAGAACAATAGACATTTTTAGAATACATTTAAATTCATGTGAGTTAAAAAAAAATGTAAAATGTTTGGCAGCATGTGATGCAAGTTTATTCAGTGCTTCTCCATCTCATATGCTTACCCAAAAACTGATATAACCTACTAACATGCAAGTCTGTTTGCATAGGTTGTGTGATTATTCAATAGATATCTGTCAGAAAAACATTATGGTTAAAAGATAATTACATTGGTGTATATTGATGCACTCATACAATAAACCTGTACTTTGCTGCTATTCTTGTTGTTGATTTAGTTTACAGCACATGATTAGTACATTAGGACCTCAGATTGCAGGGAGACCATTTTTTGGGTTGTACACCATTTTCAGCTCAGTGCAGTCTATATGTAGCAGCCAGTTTTAACTGTTGAAGAAAACCCCAAGTACTTTACAGGCACAAAAGAACCAGTGACCTTTTGCAATTAACTGGCACAAGTGAGATTTTAACATTTGAACGATGAGAGGCAAAGTGATCACAAGACAAGCATTTTTACACCTATCTGATGTGGAAGCCCCTCAGTCCTTTAGTACAAGTCTCATATTAAAGACTAGAAGTGGGAGAACATGTGACTTCTGTATTCAAAGTTCAGCATTAGATGATGATGATGCTCTCGACAGTTAACTACAATAAGGCTGATCTTAATAGTTTGCTTGGAGAAACAAAAGTTGTTAGTAGATTTTCATCTATTTTATAATCAAATTTAAAATAAACAATGTTTGACTTGCTATATTTCTTTTTTTAAATTTTATATTAGTGGTGCAGTAAGGCATAAAATGAGACACCAGTCGCTGAAATATATTTTTTTCATACAAGAAATTATATTGTGTAAAAATTGACAGAAATGATGTGAAATCACTTTCACAGGCATTAATGTTTTTTCTGACAAGTCATGTAATATCTATATAAAAATTTTTTTATAAAAGAATAGCAAGAACTTAGCATCCAACTGTTCATTTAAAGCAATACAAGATTTACTATCATTCAGATCAAAAGAAGCATGTCTAGTAACAAAGGAAATTTAGCAAAACGGTGAAACTGAAATAATCAGTCATACTGTCATAACAAATGACAGTTTTAGTAAGGATACAAATGAATGATTTCTGTATCATAATAAAATTTCCTATTATAAAATCAATATTCATGGATATTTAATTATTTAAATAAGGGACTCATTTCAAAACACTACAGAGTCTACTTCTTTTTCCTTCAGAATCTTATCCACATGTCCAGTCATGTAGTAACAGATACAGATATAACAGTCTACTGCCCACTAACAACTTGCCAGAATTTATGTAAAATAATATGCTTCTGTTGGGGGGCCAGTGTTAAATTTTAAAACACATCAGACAGTGGAGCATAATTTTTTAAAAATTGCTTCTGTTGTGGGTTGATCAAATTTTAATATGCCTTTCTGTGTTGTGGAGGGTGGAGTTTAGAGGTTATAACTTTTGATAGAACAGCCATAATTGACTCTTCTGAGTAATTTTGGTAACAATGAAAACTCGATTCACCCATTTTATAATTGTATCCATTGTTAAAATGTGATAACAGTCATATGACCAGATATCATGTCACATGATAGATACAGAGATGCCCAAGTCACATGAGCAAAATATACATTTTAAATGAGCAAAGTTGCACAAGTTGCTCAGTATTGATGGAAGGACTGATTATTAGTTGATGTAGCCTGGTAATGCAGAATGGTGACAGGATATAGGGTTACATGATTCAATAAAGATTTACAGGATTTGATATGGAAATATCCATAGAGAGATCACCAGAAACTTTCTGAACTGGTCATATCTCAGAAGCTGCAAGATATACCAGTAAGTGTAAAGAAAATGGCCGATATGTGCACTGATGTGTTGTTGACAAGTATGTCAACAATTATTGCAATGTGTTATGAATAATTATAATCAGATCCCAAACTATCAACATGTGAGTACAGATTTGGGGGCTGATTTATCAGACTGCTATTTAAATTCAGCAAGGACTATTGCCACCTTATTTTCAACACCAAGCCATCTCAAAAGGTGTTAACATGGTATGTTAGTAGGGTGCTTGATTCAGACTTCCCTCCCATCCCCACCTCACTGGCATTCCACTACCATCACCATCACCATCCAGTTTGTTTAAATGAGATGGCTTTTAAAATATTATGGCTTTTTCTGATAGATTTTTTTTACTATCATTGTTTCCCCTAGATGTGTAAGATTGAGAGTGAAATAGTCTTGTTGCTGTCAGAAAAGGGTAGGTGGGTTTCAGATTGAGTAAAGAAAACAAACCTTGGTGTCTGAACTTGAGGTCAGATTAAATATTTGGGAATCTCTGATGTGCAGAATGCCAAATGAGGGCAAAGGGAAACATTTGACTATTTTAGCTCACTTCTATGAAGTAAGGAAGAGCTATTGTATGGCATTGGCATATATAAAGTTTATTGATATATATGCCCATAACCATTCTTTCTTCTTAGGTCCTTGGCAGTAGTCAGTGCATTTGCAGCATCTACAACCAGTGAATGGATTTAAGAGTACTAACTTTGTATATACGTTAATTTGTACACTCTTGGTTAAGTTTTTTGCAGCTTGGCTTCCTTTTCTTGTACACATATTATATATGCAGTTACGCATAGAATCATGATACTTTATGATGGGATGCATCCTGGTGAGTATATTTTGTGACCTCGTCGCAAAAGCAGGTCACTGACTCATATTTCACTCTTCACTGACTAGTTAAACGTTATGCTTTAAGTTTATTTCTTAAGTTTTCTTCATAATAGAACCATCAATCAAAATGATTTTATGCATCACAGTTGGTGATGCACCCATACAATAAAAGACAGTAGCTGTAACCCGTACTGGACATTTGACAGGAGTATTTGTGTTTAGCTCATGACCAAGTAGTACTTTTTACACCTTTTATATATATTGTTGTACATAAAGTCATGAAACTGTGGAGATTCACCTTAATAAGCATAATTCAATAGGATATGTTATGCTTCACAGACTTAGGTTAAATTTTGTTTTTTATATTCATTTCTCAAACACAGTTCATACTAGAATTGATGATAATAAATATGTATTCCTATTTTTGTCACATGCTTACAAAAAAAGATTATTGTGACCTCTATTTTATGTTTTAGTGGCTTGAGATACATTTCTGCATTTAGCACTTACAGAATGCAAGAAATGTTTCTTTGGCTACTAGTTATATAGGGCAGGAGTCATGGAACTTTTTCTAGTCCTACATCAGATTTACTAAAACATTGTAAATAATACTGTACCTGCATGCATTTGCCCAGGCAGATGAGCTTTGTCAGTCATCACTCAGTTAAGAGTGGGTGAGTAGAATTTTTTTTGCCTTATTATGACTACACAAGTTTCAGCCATCTGTATGCATATTATCCTACCAGTCTCAGCATGCTGTATGCATATTATCCTACCAGTCTCAGCATGCTGTATGCATATTATCCTACCAGTTTCAGCAGGCTGTATACATATTATCCTACCAGTCTCAGCATGCTGTATGCATATTCTACCAGTTTCAGCATGCTGTATGCATATTATCCTACCAGTCTCAGCATGCTGTATGCATATTATCCTACCAGTCTCAGCATGCTGTATGCATATTATCCTACCAGTCTCAGCATGCTGTATGCATATTATCCTACCAGTCTCAGCATGCTGTATGCATATTATCCTACCAGTCTCAGCATGCTGTATGCATATTATCCTACCAGTCTCAGCATGCTGTATGCATATTATCCTACCAGTTTCAGCAGGCTATATACATATCCTACCAGTCTCAGCATGCTGTATGCATATTATTCTACCAGTCTCAGCATGCTGTATGCATATTATCCTACCAGTCTCAGCATGCTGTATGCATATTATTCTACCAGTTTTCCAGTTTCAGCAGGCTGTATACATATTATCCTACCAGTCTCAGCATGCTGTATGCATATTATTCTACCAGTCTCAGCATGCTGTATGCATATTATCCTACCAGTCTCAGCATGCTGTATGCATATTATCCTACCAGTCTCAGCATGCTGTATGCATATTATCCTACCAGTCTCAGCATGCTGTATGCATATTATCCTACCTATAGTCATGAAGCTTTTTGAACAGATGGATATTAGCAGATGGATATTGATATACTACATCTTATTGCAAAATAACAAACTGTTCTTGCTGATGTGTCAGCAAGAGACAGTCCTGCAGGAATTCAAAGATGCTTCCATAATCCACCTATACAAACGCAAAGGAAATCTACAGGCCTGCAACAACCATCACAGTATTTCCTTGCTCTCAATTGCAGGAAAGATATTTGCCAGAATCCTACTGAATCGCCTCACTATGCACCTTGACTAGAAAGCCAATGTAGATTCCGAAAAAACGGACTATTGATATGGTGTTTGCTGCAAGGCAGCTGCAAGAGAAATGTCAAGACCAAAACATTGACCTTTTCTCCATCTACATCGACTTGACAAAGGCTTTTGATACTGTCAAAAGAGAAGGATTATGGAAGGTAATGGCCAAGTATGGATGAACAAAAAAATTTATATCCATGGTTCAGCAATTCCATGACGGCATGCAGGCGCGAGTCAAGGAAAATGAAGAGTCATCTTAACCATTCCCAGTAACCAATGGCATCAAACAGGGTTGTGTTCTGGCACCAACACTGTTCAGTCTTTTTTTTCTCCGCCATGCTAACTATTGCTTTCAGAGACGGAGTTGTTGAAGTCGGCATCAGGTACCGTACAGATGGAAAACTGTTCAACCCCAGGAGGCTACAAGCAAAATCCAAGGTTATGACAGACAACATCAGGGAGTTCTTATTTGTTGTTGATTGCGCCCTCAATGCTGGCTCAGAAGCAGACCTACAATGCAGTGTTGACAAGTTCTCCAGTTCCTGCACAAGCTTTGGTCTCACCATCAATGCTAAGACGACTGAAGTAATGTATCAGCCAGCCCCAGGAAAGCCCTATACTGAGCCAAACATCATCGTCAACAGCCAAAAACTCAACGTAGTGAACCACTTCACCTACCTTGGCAGCAGTTTCACAGTGTCACCATTGACAACGAGGTGAACCTCCGCATTGCCAGAGCCAGCGCAACTTTTGGCAGATTGTATGAGAATGTATGGAATAGAAGAGGCATTAGCATCATGACCAAACTAAAGGTCTACAGGGCAATTATACTCCCCACATTACTCTACGCATGCAAAACGTGGATGGTGAATCTATGCCATGCCAGGATGCTGAACCACTTTCACACCGCAAGCCTCGGGAAAATAATATCAAATGGCAGGACAAAGTCCCAGACGCCGAGGTACTAGCCAAAGCAGGCCTCTCCAGCATTCACACCATCCTGATGCAGTCCCAGCTATGCTGGGTGGGACATGTTGTACGCATGCCAGACCACCGGCAGCCTAAGAGTCTCTTCTATGGCGAGCTACAGCAAGGACAGAGATCACATGGAGGTCAGAAGAAACACTTCGAAAACAATTTGTAAGCTGCATTAAAAGTGTTCAGCATAGACCCTGACTCATGGGAGCAAACAGCTAACGATCGAGTCACTTGGCATTCCTATCTTCACAAAAGCTCCAAGCTGTGTGAATCGAGCAGGATAGCATCTGCAGAGATAAAGAGGCAAGTCAGAAAAGCATGTGCCAGCGACCCTCCTGGAGATGTCCCACTTATCCAGTGTCCATTCTGCAACCTAACCTTCCATGCAAGGATTGGCCTTATCAGCCACCTTCGCACACAGAACAGAACCAGCCCCTCCAATTCACGGATGACTAGAGTGGTCTTCGTCGACTCAACAAACAAACAACTACATCTTATTGCAAAATGATGTATCAGTTGTCATCATGCTTTAGTGACTGTGTCTTTAAATTTCATTTATTATGTGCTTCGAATGTTTGAATGATGGAACTTGATAATTGGATGCATTTTTTACAACAAAGGGTCATTGTGACCTACCTGTTATGATTTACAAATATAGGTGAAGTGTTTGTGTTCAGCTCATGACTGCATAGATTCTTCCATACTATATGCATTCAAGCCTACACAAAAGGCTGTATCTGACCAAAACATTTGGAAGTAGGAATTGATATGTTTGTTTAATTGCATACTTTTAATATTACTAACTATACATTGTATAAAATATGATAGGTTATGCCCTCTACAGGTTAACTGTTTCTTTTATATGTAATTGAGTATCAGACTAGCTTATTAAGACGTGGACTGCATGCTTTTCATGAGGCCTTGACAGTGATTTAAATAAAAAAATATCTTTGGCATTTTATCGTCATATTGTAGTACTTTGGTTTAGAATCAGAGAAGAATTTGTTTCTTTTATATCCTGTATTCTAGATTGTTTGATACCCACCACAAATGTTGCAGGGCATATATTATTATACTTGGCCATCCAGATAAGTTGGTTGTTTATTTACACTGCATGTCATTTTGTCAGGTACAGTCAGGGGGCATTCATATGACATTAAAATATTTCTTGTTTCCTTCCTTTTTTCTTATAGATTTGGGATTGAATGGACTGGAGGGAGAGGGGCATGTTGTTCTTGGGCGTATATTGTTGGTAGATTTTATTGTAAACCACAGAAAGAAAACAGCCACATTCAACCATTTTGAATGCAACCACTTCTTCATACCTGCTTATTATACCTTCCACTTCTGTTTCAGTCTCATGACATATTCACCTAATCCTGGAGGCGGAAGTCAAAAGTTAGATCTGGGCTCAAAGGACAGCTCTGCCTGTAGAATAAGTGCCCCTAAATCTGGCCTACCTATTGTAGATACTGTATGTCCCTTTCATGGACATCCTACACCGGGGTTGGTAGACAAAAACTTGTTTTAATGTGTGTTTTCTGCTTAGATTGTCATAAGCATTTTTTGTTAATATTCTTTTCATGATTTCTGTTAAACCCTGTAATTGGGATCCACACTATATTCTTTCTTCCTTGTTGAATAATTTATGCATAAACAGAAATTGTTTGAATTACATGCAGCAACCTTAATTTTGTTGCATGGACATGGGGCAAGATAATCCTATCACTGTTGGCATGGATGATGGTTTTTTTGGCTCAGGTAATCACCAAAATTGCCAGTGGTGATAAAAATAATTCAGCTGTTGATTCATTTAAATAACAACCAATATATCGATTAAAAAATTTGAACATTCCTCGATGTCAATGGATTTTGATATGCAGTCATTCACACATATTTTTGAGGTTTCATAAATAATGTAGAAGAATTATGTTACCTGTTTCTTAATGCTAGAATGCACTACTAAATGCATACTTTACCAATAAATGAACATTTGTTTATTTCCAAAGAAACATTTTAGATCAAGTGGGGAATTTAGAACTGAGATAACAGTTAATAATAGGTATTGATAAATTCAGAATAGAAAGTAACCTAGTTAAAGCTGTCAAATTTTTAATAAATTGTACTAATAACCCATCAATCCTAATAGATTACCCAGGTATGCAATTAAAGGGAATTATATTCAATGTGAACATGAACTGATTTGTTGTAGGTTCATACATGCCAACCCCCTGAGAGGTATAAGCATAATTAGTACTAATATAAGTAGCAAAAGAGCATAGTTTGAGCATAAAATTAATCTGTATATTACATGCCGTAATTACTGAAAACCATGTAAAATTAATTTATTTTTGCTACTTGAATCTGCAGTTATTTAAAATTCTTGTCACAAATTGGCTAAATTCATGTGAATTAATGTAAGAATACAGACAAAAAAAAACCAAAATGATAAATTATACACAGCTTTCACTTTAGTCTACATGTCTGAATTTTTCTGAATAGTTTTAAAGTCCACAAATTCTGACTTCTGTATTACATCATTGTCAAATTCTTAATTCAGAATTATAAAGTGCTTTTGATTTGTCCTTTTCTCAATATAACATGTTCTTCAGTTTAACAAAATCCCTCTATGACAAGAGAGTCATTAAACATTACAAGTTGCATCAATAAAGCCTTAATATTTGGAGTCATGTTTTTTAATATAGACTGGTCTGCTGAGTGTATCAGAATATAATGAATCTATGACAGATGGATTCAAATTCAAGAAAACCGTCTGCTTTCTTGGAAAAGTGTTATCTAAAGTTACTATAAATAGAAAATAAGGAAACCATTAGATGTACATGGCCAAATGGTCACATATGTTAAAAATTTAAGATCAGTAGAAGGAGGTGTACAATGGATGAATTCGAATCAGCCAGTAATCACATGACACTAGCCTTAAACTATATTCATTACTCTGTCTTGATTCTGATCTCACCTGATTTAATCTTTGATCTTAAATTGGAAACAGATTTTTGTTTTACATGAACTGTAGTAAAAGTCATATAGGTCATGTATGCGTTCAAGAAAGATTATTTCAGTAATAGTGCTATTTTTTAGAATATGATAAAACATGCTTTTAAATGGCAATCATTCACTTTATTTGTATCCTCATACATCTGAGAAGTACATATGGCAAAACAAATGTTAAAGTATGTGGACATCTTTGGATCAAATCAACCTGAGTTTTAAATTTTTTTTTTTTTTTTTTAATTGTCATCATGTGGTTGACTGTAGTCATTTCATATTTCTGCCCTCAGAGGTGGTTGATTGTAGCGCCTACTAACCCATTGGTTTGAACCCCCTACCGATTGCAATAACGAAAACCTTAAATTTGATAAAATGTGCAAGGAAGTAAGTCAATTCATTCATTGATTTATAGTTGCTAATTAGACTGTGGGTAGAATGGCCAGAACAACGTCATTGTCTGTGCGTTTCAAGGTTTGTAAACACGACTAAAGATGTACATATATCATCTGCTTCCAATATTTAGTGTCAAACCAAGGAAAGGAAAAAAAGATTGAAAAAATAATTTGCCTTTCATGTGAATTTAACAAGTGGTTTCATTAATATATTCATGTGTGCAAAGGAATATAATTCCAAACTCAACATTATGGTAATTTACAGAATTATCCGGCAGTTACCAAATAGGATAAATTATGTCATGTTTTCGGATGGAAATAAACTACACCATAGTGTTCAGAATATGGTGCCGTGTTAGTATGGAAAGTCCATTATGCATGAAAGGTGCAATTGGATACCTGTATTAGTGCCATTCTGTTCAGTCAGGTTAGAAATTATAAATCAGTGATTCAATTGACTTAATTCTGTGCACCTTTTATCGCATTAAACTTTTAAGTGTTTGAAATTGGTGGGGAAGTTTACAAACAAACGGGGATGTAGCATCGGACTACAGTCAATTGTATGGCTATTTTGATTATATTACAGCATACAAGTATCAAGGCCAGATATCAGCATAAGTGGATTATGATATTACAATGTGCTGTTAGGGTAGTTTGTCAATATGAAATAAATATTTATGTAAGATTTGATTCCAGTGCATTTTTATATCCAAGTTTACAACTTCCTGTCATGGTGCCTTTGAATTTCTCCACTCCAAACCCAAGACTATATACCATTTTCTTTAGCCAAAAATGTTATCATCAAAAATATCCCCAGATGGTATATTTTGTCAAAAATATGTAAAACAAAATCACAGTTTGAAACATTGGCGAAGCCCAGCGCGATCACTGTTATTGATTTCATTTCCAGTTGTTGCCATATAAATATTGCCTGCAAACTTGAAATCAAGAGAATTAGACAAAATGCCATTTGCAAATTTATACAAGTATTTTGGGTTACACTGAAAAATGATGAGGATTTGAATGACATTCAAAACTGTGCTAAAGTTGCTAGAACTTATAGCTCAGATGTGACAGTAGCCAAGTGTAAGAAAGTATGTGATGTCTGACTTAGTGGGGACTGCAACTTTTGCTGGTGGGACTACAACTTCTGCTGGTGGGACTCCTTTTTTTACCAAATTAGGAATCCTGGACTTCTAATTTTAAAATCCTAGTGAGACCTCTGTACTTAATTTGGTAATACATCTGCATGATATGAAAGTTGGTCTCGCTATTTTTTTGTTGTCATAGTGGTTGTATGGGTATTCTCTGATGTTCCCATGAGTATTAATATGTTGTTTCTGAAGATGATCCTCCTATTTTGTGCTGAGAACTCCCTTTCACACTGCCTGCTGTCTGAAGTGCATATGCATAACTAGCCTGAACAAGTTATTGTTCTTTAAGGTTATACAATTTTTAACATCTCATTGGCATGGGACAAGGGTATTCTTTTTGATATATCTGCCAAAGATTCACTTCCATGGATTAGTGCTTCGCTGCCTCTTATGCCAGATTTTTTCTCCTCTATAATGCTGTATTAGGGTTTTAAGTCCAACATTCCCATAGTCTGCTTTGTTCAGACACGATTATCTTAAATATAAATAATATAATGGCATCCTGTCCATCCAACATGTACAGCATACTCGTACTCAACATCAATTTTGGGCTCAAAATCACACAATGTTACTTCCAGTGACATTTTCTCAATGTCCAACAGATTGATACACATGAAATTCATTGTTATCACCAGCCAGTATTTTCCAACAGAAAAAGTCTAATAACAAACCCTGTAATGATTTAGCCATTTTGGTTTCCAGTGTGGCCCTTATTTGAAACACACATTTGTAAAACTTCCATAGTGAAAGTAAGGTTGAAATTCCCACAAATAATTGTTCCAGGGCCCATTGAACCAAGGAAATTTAGTTGAACAGTCATTCAGGTTAAACCGAATTTGGCTATTGTAACATTTGCCTTCCTCAATCTGGATGTTGCACGAAACTTTTGTTGGAAGCACAAATACGTCTTGCAATGCAATGCACTTTCATAGTTAAAAGTTGAATAAAAATTGCATTCTTTGCAAAGCATGTTTTATATCCGCGACATTGACATAATTTGCGGAACATGTATCACTGCTTTAAAAGTACGCAAATTTGTACAAATTAGGAGCACTCACATGTACTGTCATCATTTTCCGATACAATGTTTTATTTATGTTAGACCGATTGGAGGGCTTTGAAGTGCAGTCCCCGGTGAGGATGATATATGCTTTACTGGTACAGCCTAAATGTTTATATACAATCTTTTACAGCAAACGGGTATGATATAGCTCATTTTATTACTGGGGTAATTATGAATGGGCAAGTCTATCCAGAGCGACAAACGCCCAAATTTCGCTCTTTCTGTAAGTGGAATTTGCCAAAATCCTTTTAGAAGGTAAAATTTAGTGACATACTTAGCATTTCCTATTTTATCAATGCAGTCATCGATTCTTGGTAACAGAAATTTATCTGTTTTTGTCACGCTGTTCACCTTCCTATAATCAGTGCACATATGGAAAGTTTTATCTGGTTTCGGAACATGTATACATGGTGAACTCCAAGCACTTTTACTGGGCTCTATGAAATCATTCTCTAGCAAATATTCAAGTATTCCTGTTTGAGAGGGTTCATCCTGTATGGGTGTTGTTTTACAGGTTTTGAATCAACAATTTCAACATCATGAAAAATTATTTTTGTCTTTGAAGGAATATCCAGAAATAAGTGTTGATATTTGAATAATAACTGTTTAAGTTCATTTCTTTCTTCTTGCTGCTAATGTAAAGGTTTCTGGTCTAGCTCTTTCATAATTTCTGAATTTCGAAGATTTGTTGCTCCAAGTTCTACTGTGTCCAATTGAATTTCTTCACATAAATCCTCAGTTTGTGGGACAGGCACCACTAAACTAATTGTACGATTTACTGGAATTTTTTTTTCAGTATAGTCCTTTAGCATGTTAATGTGGCAAAGTTGTTTCTGTTTTCACCTACCAGGAGTATTTATGATATAATTTAAATCATTTACTTTCTTTTCAACCATGTATAGATTGTAGTATTTGGCCTGATGAGGATTTTGTGGAATGGCAAGAGAGCTTGAACTCTATCAGCTTGAGTTTTTATCATATCTGGATTGAGTGCATCACATATTTGCTCTTGTTATCTCACAAGCCTTTGATAATTTGTACTTATTGTACTTAAAATCAAAACATAGTCAAAAAGATTGAGCTTAGTAGAAGTTTCTCTTTCAACAATTTCAAAAGTCCACGCACAGTATGTCTGAAAACTAGTTCAAAGGGACTGAATCCTAAAGATTCTTACAGCAAATAAAAGTAAGTGAATGCTTTCATTCCAATCTTTACTAGTATCAGAGCAATAAGATCAAATCCTGTTATTTAAAGTCTGATGAAATCTTTCTAAGGTCCCATGGATGATAGGCAGAGGATTTAAATTATTTAATGCCCAATTCATGCATAGCTTGTTGGAAAATTCCAGAGATGAAATTTAGGCCATGTATGCAAGGCTCATTTTGGTCACCATAGCCTTTGTTTTGCACTGCATGAATGCTTTTAATTTGGAAAATATTATGTTATCTTCAAAACAGAAGAAATAATGCAGTTTCCTCATGCAAAGATCATCTCATCTAGAACAAGTCTTGGCATGGGAATGGGGATGAGTACCAACAAAATCACATTGTACTTCCTGCAGATGTCAAATAAAAAAAACAGCCACTGCCACATGAACTTCTGACAACACTCACTTCCATTACAAAAATTTAAACATTGACATAAGGTGATACAGATTTGTTCAATTTGAAATCTACTATCTTGCCAATTCTGTGCAAATTTTATTTATCACATTGGTACATTCAATCACTGCTAAATATCTCAAAAAGAAACATTCCATATCTGTTCCCCATGTAGTATTGGAGTAAGCTACATTAAGTTCTGATCCATATCAGATTAAATTTTACTTGTACATACATGATGATTGGATAATATGTCAAGTGTGGTAATAGTCTCCACTTTAAAAGATGAGGCCATTACAATGGACATTAGCTCAAGATGTATGCGTGGAAACTAGCCCAATATGTATGTGTGATGTACCATTCATGTTCCTTCCTAACCTGGATACAGTCATCAATATGTTTGCTTTGTATTCTCTTGTTTTATTCCCACCACTTATTGTCTTGAACTCCCCTGCTCTTAACATACTTAACATAGAAGAGAGAAAATAATTGGAACAGGTGACAGTCACTGAATAGTCAAAGACAAATTACATGAATAACATTGCATTTATTGACATTAACATTACCAATATACACACTCAGACAATCACACTAATACTATCTCTTGTAATGATAAATGAAATAAATATAACTAATTTAAGTCCTGCTATTCAGCTCTCTTAATTGTAATGTTCTCTTGTTACCTTACATTGGGGACTCTCCAAAGTAAAATTTACATAGGATACCTGGTATCCAAGTCCATAAGCCACCAGTATATATATATATATATATATATATATATATATATATATATATATATATATATATATATATATATATATATATATATATATAACACATTTAAACTGGCCACAGTTAATACTATTCACTGTTCAAATTCTTTACTTCCTTGCTTATATTTCCAATTTTGTTCATCCACTGGCCTAAATGCTTGGCAGGGTGCTATGGAGACGTACACTTCCTCACACTTCTATCACAGGTATCTTGCAGGATGTCATGTTATTCCTTAAAATCATAATATCAGTATAGCCCAGTGAGTATAACCTATGTTTAGTCTTGGCAACATGTTTCATCCAAACTGTTCACTTGTCAAGATTGTGTGACACTCATAATGTGTCAAAAAAAAGATTTACTTTAATTAATTGCACCCATTTGAGATTGTGGCAGTATCAACACCTGGGTACATATGAGGTTTTTCTATGATGATTAATTCTGTTTATAGTGAATTAACTCATGATTAATACCTTATCCTAAACAAGGCAAGGATGCCTTTTACCAAACATCATTGACACAACTGATAATTGTCTGTCAAAATCTTCCATTGCATTAAAAGTCATAGTAAATTAAAGCAATTGTAGGGAACTTTTTTCTAAATTTTACAAATATGGTAATCTTTTCAAAATCAGGATATGATGATTCAACATGTTTTTTTTAGAAGTAAGGACAACTTGATGACAGTATCAAACATGGAATTAGTCCATTTAATCCGAGGGGTAAAGAAGAGAGCACTGTGCTTAATGTTCATGTGCCCAGGCTTGCAATCTAAAACTTGAAGAAAATTGACTGGACTGTTTAGTCAGGCTTTCCAAGTCCACCATCATACCTAGTTGTCACCCATAGGTTCATAACACAGTAATCTGTTGTCTCTCAAACCAAATAAAGTTTTAATTGTAAATGATGAAACTGCTCATGATCATTTTCTAGTTTCTAGAAAAGTCTGTTTTCATTAAAGAGCTGGGAACTTTGGACTAGTCGTACATGGAGGGTTAATATTTCATCTTCCAGCATTTTTATTTTGAAGTTTTAATAGCCCAACTATCTCCAGTTGAAACAATAAAACATGGAAATTGTATACCCGTAAATTTGAAAAAAATGCTCAATAATTAGCTTGAAGAATAGTAACTCTCTTGTATAATTTTTATAGAAAATAGATTTGTCCAGGATAATATGGAAGCTTCTGTTTGCATTAATAAACATAAAGAAGATGACAGCTTTTGGGACCCTTAGCAACATTCAGATTAGATATTAAAAATTAATGAAATGGGTTGGGGTTTTTTTAAAAGTGCTTTTGCATCATATATTTAAGGTCAGTTTTTTATTTCAAAATGGAGGTTTGAGGTGATACAAACTAACAGTTGTGTTAGCAAATACTGTAGAAATAAAGAAAAGAGCATATTATGTCTGGTATGCTTCCAACACAAACATGATATTTATTGTGCCCAACAGCAGTGCTATTTAAAGATGTTCAAAATGATTTGATCAAATCTGTTTTTTAAATTAGAAAATTTAAATATGCATAATATATTTGCAGATATAAAGAAGAAACTCTGGTTTTGAATACATTGCTTAAACTGAAACTATATAAGAACAGTATAATTATACATCTGTAAATGTTCTCGAAACATTAAATAGTCCATTTCTGAATGCACATCTTATGCATAGGACAGGAAGCATCCATTCAAATCTGCATAGAACACAGGGATTTTCTTTGAACCTACCAATCAGTAAAAAACCAAATACATATGGGCATAATGTTGTGGATTGAATCAGTCTCAATAAGGTATTATATGTGCTTTATTGAGTTATCTAGAAAATGAGAGCTAACTCAATTCTGAAATTTACCTACTTTTAAGCATACTTGGTGGATGCTATGTCACATACAGTACATAGACTGTCTGCTCTTATTGGCGATCAAGAACTATTATAAATAGTCTTGAATGTGCTTACAGTATTAAATATACCATAATAGTCATAATTATACTCTAAAGTACCTCAAATATATATCTTTAAATTTAATTACTGTTCTTTTTCAGTGCTGATGCTTTAGAAAAGAATCAAGAACTAGAGTATGAACGAAACAAAGAGAGATTTGTCTTCCTTAAGGTAAAAAAAGCTTCTCCCATTTATTCAGCATAATAAACATATGCTAAAATCTGTATTGCATTTTCAGGGTTGTAATTTTTTTCTCATCTTAGTAGTTAAGTCATTGACAGAGATAAAAGTTAACCTTAGCAGTTTACATTATGCTTGTAGGTGCTTATAAAATTACTTTCTGTAGCATGATGTCACACACAGTCACATTATCCTGACACCAGGCCAACCAGTCCTACCACTAACCTCTTATTGCTGAGCTCCAAGCAATACAGCTGTTAATACCATTTTTAAAAGTCTTTTGTATGACTCAGCCGGGGATTGAACCCACAACCTCCCTCATCCAGGGCAGATGCTCTAACCACTAGCCACTGGAGCTGTTCTAATATAACCAAGATTGTCACACATTATGATGTCACAATGAAAGTTACAGAATTATTAAAATTTTTGTTACCTGTTGTGCTGGTAATAATTACAGCCAATGTTTGCTTTTCTTGACAGTTTTGTGCCAAGCTACCATTGCAGAAATCCATAGCAAACAATATGTTTCATCTGGATTTTTGTGAGGACATTTAAGGTGCAGATCACTTAGGAATCAGGAATTAATAAACTTGGATTAACAATAATAGGAATAAGTTTGAGATCAACAGTTAATGTTTTACTTAAGCACAATTAGGGTAATTTCATGATCACATTGACACGCATAGTAGTGACATTTGTAGAATATCACCCTTTATTAAAACCAATTGTGTGATTGTGCCAGCTGTAGTGATATAGTAGCATAATTGTTCCAGTAAATATACTTGGGACCTTGGAGTATATATGCAATTTAGAATTTTGTATTCTATAAACTCCCTTGAGTAATCAGAGTACTCAGGCATTTTTTTTTTTGTTGCATTCCTCTGTACTGTGTATGTTTAAAAGAAAAAGCCCTCAAATTGTTTTGGTATACATAAAGTAATAAACAAAGCTGAGGAATTTAGAATATATTTGGAATTAAACTTTTAAACCTTGATTGATTAGCTTTTCTTAAATCAATCTTTTTATGAATTTATTTTTGTATTTCTTTCAGTGGGGAGCACAAGCTCTTAAGAATTTGCGGATTGTTCCACCAGGATCAGGAATTGTACATCAAGTCAATCTTGAATACCTTGCCCGGGTTGTGTTTAATGTTGACAGCATGCTTTACCCAGACAGCTTAGTTGGCACAGACTCACATACCACTATGATCAATGGACTTGGAGTAGTTGGCTGGGGTTAGAAAATTATCTTTTTTTATCTTTATTTACTTCACCATCTTTACAAAACTTAGTTAAACTTTTTGTCGACTTTTATTGTGTTTCTTTTACATAATTGGCATTTAATATGAATGATATGGTAAGGACAAAAATGGTTGTTGTTGTTGCTATAGGGTTTAATACCATTTTTCAGCACAAGGTAGGTGATATATGGAAGCCTTTATTAATCGTGGAGGAAGAACCCAGGAAAACCCTGGAAAAAACCCACTGACCTATGAGAAGCTATATTGGAACAAAAATGGTAGATGATGATAAGGTACCATGTGCATGTAACAGCTGCCAATTGTACCTTCATTTCTGTATTTGTCCCATATTTTGGACAAGAATATGGCTATATGTTTTTCTTGTTTAAAAAAAATCCAAATAAATTCAATTAAAATTTCTTTGTAATTTTCTGTTTAGAACAGGCACCCAGTTGCATTCTGAAAGTAAGCATATATTGGGCTAGAGTTCTAATATATGATTGGTTCATTCTAAATTGAGGCTGTGATGCCAGTCTTTAATCATCATTTGCAATTTGTGTTTTCCTGTTATGAACTGAGTAAAAATGGACCCCTGAATCAGTGTCAGTTGTTTGTATATTTATGTATTTTCATGCACAGTAAGGATGTGAAGTTGGATCTCAATTATTTCCAGGTTAGGACCCAGGGACTAAGTTCCTGGGGATAGGGATGAACCCTGGTTCATTATCAGTCTTATGTCTAAGTTGTTTTTTCACGCCAAGTAAGTATATATGGCTTTTTGATTTGGATCACAATGTTTTGTATGTTATGACACAGGTGAAAAATCCCTATTGGGTGTGAAAGACACCCATGCATTACTAGGGGGGTATGGTCCCAGTCTTGTGCGGTGATACTTGGGTCATTGATTACGCTTATCAGTTATCAGATATGTGAAACAAACTTGCTGTTGGTATTAAATTAACTATGCATTTATTTTAGACTGCAAGAATAAAAAGCTAATGATTGATTGATTGGTGTTTATTGTTGCATTAGTTTATGAAAGGTTACATCATGCTGAGGCCATTTATGTAAAGTGTCTTTTACAGAGAACATTAATGCAGCTGACCAGGCATGGTCAGGAAAGAATTTGAACCTGCACCCAGCAATTTATTCATATCTGACTCTCCTTGTTCTCTGTGTTCCAGTATTTGAAAATGTTTTTCTTATTGAATGCAGCAAAATTGTAATTAATAACTATAAAATGAATTGTCAATTATTGTTTTGGACTTTCAACTACATGACTCACTCTTACAAGTCTTGCACATATTTATGTTTAAACATATTCCTGATTTTGTGTATAGGTGTTGGAGGTATTGAAGCAGAGGCTGTAATGCTTGGGCAATCCATTAGTATGGTGCTACCTGAGGTTTTGGGATACAAACTTAATGGTACAGTCAACCCAATGATCACCTCCACAGATATTGTGCTGACCATTACCAAGGTATGCTATTAAAGATAAATATCTTGCAGTGACATTTATAACATGGCTATTACAGAATTTGATGTAGGGGAATGAAGTTGTTTGAAAGCCTTTTGCTTAAACCTCCATCATTTTTCAAGTTTTTAATAGACTAGTCACAAATGAAACATTTTTTGAATGGTTTTCATTTCACCCATATTTAGTTAAAACAAGTGCTTTCTGTTGAAGATAACTAATTCGATTGGAAGTTCCTTCTACTAAATTGGTTTTGAGAAGATTTTCCTTTCTCTGTTTTGAATCAAGAATAATATAGATATACCTACTTAGAAATGACCAGATGGTAAAAGAGGCATAATCTCGTTTATTTGCATAGCAACAAACATTAAATTATATATGATTCGCTTCAAAAGTTGACATTTGTGCCAGTAGTAAAAGCTGCCAACTAGTTTATCATTTGTAATGGCATATTTAGCCTTTGTGTGTGTGTGTGTGTGTTATTATGTGAGAGAGAGATTGGGGTTTATTCTACTCTGCAAGGCATTGGGGTTGTTTCCTCTTCAGATATGCTCTCTGGTCACATTGACACTAAATATATAAGACTGCTACCTTCTATATGCTGCCCTACAAAAGCAGACCTGCTAACTCTTATGATTTTGCAGTAAGTCTTATGAAAATTATGCTTAAAATATGGATTTACTGTATAAAAGCAAAAACTACAGAAAAATGATCATTGCTGAAAAATCTAGAAAACTTGTTCATCCGTGTTTGATTTGGATCTGAGTTTCATATTACAATGAGTGAAATTCATCAAGGAACCAGACAAACTTTACAGTAGCACATCAGATGCTTTTAACTGCCACTTTTTTCATACAAAGCTTCTGCATGATCCAAATATAGAGTTTGTTCACAAATGGCGTCCAGCAAGTGATGCATGTTTAAGACGTATGGGAAAATAAGCCTCTTATAAAAGTGTTAATTAATAATCAAAACCAAAGAATAAAAAGGAATATTCAGATTTTTGTGAATAAAAGATGGAACAGACACATCACGTGCCAGTTTAAGTATGACTCGTGGCGGGAGATATGATTTTGTCCTGTGCAATGGAAAAAGAAAAGAACGTTGACAGATAGCAACAAGTCATTGAGCTGCATAGTGGTTTGAACTTGAGTTTATGCAAATGTACTAGTGGTAAATAATGTTTACGTGTACTTTACAATCTTTTTAGTTGAACATAAAGTTTATTTTCGTTGCATGTTTCGAATACCGAACTTTTAATTATGTTTTCGAGCTTTACAGTAGCAGTTTATGATATTTTTTCTACACCTTACTGAGAACTGGTCAAACTTAAGAAAAAAATCAACTGCCTTACTAAGAAAGATTCATCAGAGTTGCAGGTCTGCAAAAGAGATGAAAATTCATCTTCCTTGTTTGTCTCATACACAGAGTGCAATAACTTTTCCATTGACTCCCTTGCCACTTTAAAGTGTCGCTAGGTTTAAAACTTTGCTTCCATTCTGTCAACTTCAAATATGATTCCTCACAAATCCACATCAATACCAGTGTCAAAATCCATTGTGTAATTTGGATTTATTGTGTGTAATTAAACATTATGTTAAAAAATTTTAAAAAATTTGTGTGAAAGTGTCACATCTCTAACTTTGTCTATTTAGAGTGCTTTAGAACATGCTATCATTTGAATGCATGTTGTAAGTAACATTTCAGCATGTACTGATTTTTGCTTTCTCAGTTATTAATGGGTTTTAAAGTACTGACTTCTTAAAATGCTGAATCATTAGTTTATGCATGTTTCTTTTGTTTTGTTGTGTAAAAACATGTCAGCCAAGCACATAAAATGTGAAATTTAAGGCAAGGATAGATATGTACAAGTCTTGTTTAATGTGTACCAAATGCACTTCATCTCTTCCTTGCTTTGTATTCAGAAGTCTAGACTGCAGTATTGAAGAAACCAGCCAAAGGAAACGACATGAGAAGCAAATCTTATAAAAACAATGCCAACATCTTAATTATACATCCCATGTCAGCAAATATTGTGAGCCTTATGGGGGATGTTACATGGTTCCTGAATCCGCCCACATAAAGTATGATATTAACAACCATCAGTCAACATTACCATAGTTGTGATTGGAACAGAACCTTGAGGTTTTGCAGTCTGCTGCTCTGAACTAATATGTTGTCTGGTTCGTGAGATGACATGCAATTACTAAATTCAGGCCTAAGTTTATCCTTGTTTCCCTCTTGCTTCTAATAGTTTTTCTAATTAAGTGGATGAGGTCCCTACCTTCAAATTTTGGGCAGCCCAGTGGTCATAAGTCCTAATGCATGAAAGAAAATAGCCTTTTGGGCTTGTAAGTCCAGGCACTTGAAGTTTTTTTTGGATGCGCTGGATCCATCTTTCAGTATGATCTTGCTATCCAGGGTTATAGCCAACCTGACCATCCCAGTTCAGGGATCTCATTGATAGTTCCGTCCATGCAGCCAGGATTATGGCTCTGACTCCTTACAACTCTGGTGATCTTGCTGACAGATCTGTCCATCTCACCACACCTATAGTCACATACCATATTATAAATATTTTAGTGAAATATCTGTCCAGCCACACCCACTGCACAGAAGTTACTGGTGATGGCTAGATTGTTTTTGTATATCCAGCAGCCATTCACACATCTTTCACACTGTTTTATTAATTAGCCAAGAATGTTTTCTCTGCCACATTTGAAGCTGGTTTGAAACATTGTCCCCATATCTTTGATATTAGATTTGGCTTCATTGGCAATTTTCCATCTTGTGAAAAAATTGTGCAGTGAGCATTCCTAGCAGGTGACATCTCAACCAAGTTTCTCTGCCTCCAAGCTTCCTAACTCTCAATGTTGACCTGCCAACCCCACTGCTCATAGACAGCCTATTGGTGGTCACCTGACTCTTGCAATTCCATTCTCATGAGATCACCCTATTTTCTCAGCTGGAATGGGGAAGGGTTTTTGGGGTGGGGTGGGGTGAGGGAAAAATTGACCCCCCCCCCATGAGGCCCCAGATTCATCATTGGGGCCTTGAAATAATGCTCCATACAAGGTAGATCTTAAGTGCCGAAAGCTAATAAGGACCTTGTATGGTTAACAGACCTTTTCCCCAGGGGTGAAAAAAACCTCACACCCCAGATAAAAACCAGTTTGAGACTTGTATGTAAGCCTTGGTGGCAAGATTCTGGTATCATTTTGAAATCCACAGTGCCAACTGTTTTTTTTAAAACTGAAGAGCCACACCCCCAGCAACAAGAGTAATGCCCAGAATATCTACAGGATATGCAGACCTGCCAACTCTTATGATGTTGCCACAAGTCTTACAAAAATTACGGACTTACAGCATACAGGCAAAATCTATGGAAAAATGATTGTTTCCTAAAAATACAGATAATTGGTTTACCCATATTTGTTATGGATCCAGGTTGCATATTAGAATTAGTAAAGATGGCACTCTTCAGTTTCGTATTTTGCATAGGGTTAGAATTTTAAAGAAAATTAATTCTCCCAGGTTTCCTCACTAGTTATACTGGCTGTTTAAAAAAAGACCTGGTATATCTTAGGTATTGTTCAAAGAACCTTTAATTCCCTTTATTTTTGGTGTATGATTGATGGGTGTAATATGGGTTATAGATTATACAGCTTGGCCTTACTCCAGATATGCACCTTTCAAAAAAGTGCTAGCTCCACTTGGTCATTTTCATTTCCTGAACTTTAGAGGTAAAATCTTAAAGAAAAAAGCCGATAACTTTTTTTTATATTTTATATATCTAGTAATTCATTCATTGCACTTTCATAAGCTGGTATAGTCTAGTCTGGCAAAATCCATCTCCCTATTTGAATAGGTGCTAAGGATAGTGTACTTTAGACAAATTCAGGCCGATTTTTGGAGCATAAGGGAGTAGTCATTTTAGTTAACAGTGTGCTAAGATCATTTACAATTGACCACTCATGTGGCCTAGTGATTAGAGCATCCACCTCATGTGGGAGGCTGCGGGTTTGAGCTTTGGGTGCTAGATATCACTATAAACTGTCACACTGCAGACGTCGTAGCAATATGTCTGAAAAATTGTTAAAGCTATGTTAAAAATCCAAATCACACACACATTTACAATTTCTAAAAAAACAGTATCCAAAGGAACTGTCAGCCTTATTTCATCAGAGTAGCATAGACATATGCCAACATTCTTAACAATGTACATGTTTTAAATGCCAACAACTTCATCTTACATATGTCACTCTCTGAAAAGTATATATTAACTTGTGATCACCCTCAAAATTAGTCAGGAAACCAGACTAACTTTACAGCAGACTAGAGAGCCCTTCACTTTAAAAGTAAATAAGGGGAAATGACACATTTTGTTTGTGACTGGTGTTATGTGGTTATTTAACACCTCTCTGGCTGGCTAACTTAGTTCTTTTTCTCCTTGAAAGTAGGGAGCTAGCACCAATAACTAAGGAATATTGTTTCATGGTTTCTGACACACTTAATCATCATGGGCATCTTGACATTAGCCACAACAAAGATATCTCAGACTTGCTAACCAACTCTGATCCATCCCGACCTTGCTAATTAACTCTGTTCCTGAAGTGGAATCTATCATAGTTCTTTATATGGCTTAACTATGCTGAGTTCGAATCATTGTCCACTGCCCCACCGAAGCTACTATCATACAAGGCTTGCTTCTGATAGTCTTGGCTTTGGCATCAAGAGTAAGTAAGGTCTATGCTCTGTCGACTGATCAAAACTAACTACAGTTTTATTCTGATGGTTCATTCATTTTAGTGATACATCAAGTTTTCATCACTACAAACAGGTTTCTTTCTACTGGCAACCAGAAAACAACTTTATGGCCCCTCTCATTGATCTATGACTGTGATCTATGTACTCTCCTCATTGATCTCAAACACACAAATTATCTGTTTCAGATGCCAACAGCTTCTCATCCCACACAAGACAAAGATACAGGACATAATCAGTTTATCATCATCATTGATCAGGTTTCAGCTATGATCAGGCCACACTAAATTAGTTCCATGATCTTCAACCCATCCACCCACTGGATGTAGTTTAAATAGTTGATACAATGGCCATCCCTGTTCTGAAAATATGTTTAAAATTTAAAACTGATCTTTAATTAGATTTTAAAATTGGATGCAAATTGAGGAATAATTATTTTGAGCCCAGTTTACTTTTAAAATTAACATCATTGTTGTGAACTGTCCAATATCAACAGCAGCAGCATCATCACAGGTTCTAACTTGGCAGAGTAGTGTAAGATATTTTGTGATTGCTGTTCATCATATTGGTTTAAATCCCAATTAGGCCTATTATTAGGCCTATTATGTTTTCTTCAGTACTAAAATTGGCTGGTGTATATAGCTTCTCTTGTGCTGAAAATGGTGTAAAAGCCATAATACCAACAACCTTAGGTCTCGTCTCTCAATAATGTTGGGAGAGAACTGAAACACCAAATGAAGCAATTGATTAATGGCACCAACAGCAGCGGAAGTACTGGTTTATCATTTATGCCACTGTTGTATGAGTGTATCATTTTTGACCATAATAAATGTATTCAAACCTATGAATATTGTCATGTCTTGCCTTTTCTGACAACTGCCATCTATACTGGTTTGAGTTACTGTGCTAATACAATGTGTATTTGTGAAAACTTGCCAACTGCCATCTATACTGGTTTGAGTTACTGTGCTAATACAATGTGTATTTGTAAAAACTTACCAACAGCCATCAGATTCTTTGAATCTTCTTCCATCTTCAGTACCAGCTGCCAAAGAACTGAAAATGGCATTAACCCCATATCAAATACAAATTCTGTCTTATACAACACTATTACAATAAAGAACAAAAACTGTGATGAAACTACAATTTTTACGAGAGCCTAAAATCTAATAAACAGGAACTTCTTTCACAGATATCAAGTTTTTTCTTCTGAATGTTCAATTCAAATTTTCTGTTTTCTATTGTCTCCCCACTTCTTGATGTACTTACTTCAGTACTATCTTCAATAATCCCTACACTTCTCAATGTAAGTACTTCAGTAATGTGTTCTATGATCCCTCACTTCTTGATGTAGGTATCTCAGTATTGTCTTCTATCTACTGTCCCCTCACTTCTTGATGTAGTTGCTTCAGTACTATTTTCTGTCATCACCCTACTGCTCAATGTAGGTACTTCAGTGTTGTATTCTATGATCCCCTCACTTCTTGTAGGTACTTCAGTGCTCTCATCTATTGTCTCCTCACCTTGTGATGTAGGTATTGCAATCTCAGTAACTTCACTAATCTGATCTTGATTAGTCTCTTTCCTGTTGGCTTTAAAAAGCTCATAGATGGTCCTTAAAGATGATTTCTTGTTCTCCTCTATGTTGCATTCATCAAGTGTGTCATGTTTTTCATTACTGTCCAACTCCAACACATCAAGTTTTCTCTTTAAGTCTCTTGCACATCTTAAGCAGTTTTACTCTTTCTACCTCTTTTTTTTTGGGGGGGGTCAGTCTCTTATGTACTTATGCAATGCTATATCCCAGTTCTTGCCAACAGTATCTATATCTGTCCTTAACAATGTCCTTCATTGTTTATAAGACTCATTGATATTTCTCTTGCTTTGTGTGTCCAAATGTCCCTTCTTAATTCTATCAACTTTCTCCAACTCCTTTTATTTTTTGATTAAGTCATCTATTTCAGATATTTTTCTTGTTATTCTTTTGTATTTACTGTTATATTTCTTAAATGGATTCTTATCTGCTGAATATACTTTTATGGAGCTTAAATCCTGTAATGCCTCTCTTCTCCCCAGTCACCAGTTTGTCAATACAATTCCATCTATTAGCTTTTTCTGCTTGTTTTTCTTTCACCAGTTTCAAGACTCCTCATTCAGAAACTAATAGAATTTCTTTGGTACTGGTGGTTGTGCCTTTAATAAATATTCTTCATACACTTTTATTCTATGTACTCAAAGAAGATGACACCTGAAAGACATACCATGAAAACAATAACTGACAACATTGTATTTTTTTCAATCATTAACAAGAGGCATGTTGTGATGGGAAAAAAAATACGTTCAGAACCTTTATCTTGTGCTGCATCTATAATAGTTTAAGGAGATCTTTAAAACTGTGCCTTATACAAGACGATATATAATTTTCTATGCCATGGTGCAAGGCCATATAAACCAAAGGGTAATGCAATATGAAAGCTGTAGCTGAAATAGTTTTTGAGAGGAAAAGATTTAAAATTTGACATTTATCGTTATATGAAATATCTGACCCATAGAATGGGGGCCATTTATGGCTTCAGATGTCATGAGTCATGCAAACATAATTCAGTACCATGTCCCAATGCTATATGCAAAACAGTAACACTGCAGCAATAACAATGTCAGTGGAGAAGATTTTCCAAGCATGCATTATATACAGCCTATATACAGAACAATTGACTTTCAACCCCCTTGGCAAGGCCATTTTTGCTTGATGAAAATAGAGGTCAAGGTCAGAGATTTACCAGGTTTCATCCACTCTGAATGTGTAAAAGACATTACTGTCCAATAACGAAGAAACTTAAATTATCTGATTAACACAAAAAATAACTTAAAGCTTGTCTTTTAAAAGAACAGTCATTTATGGGTGCAGTCTTTTCCCAGCCACATGTTCACCGCTGGTGAATGTCTTTACTAAGTAACAAAACATTAGCAACTGAATTTTATGAGTAAATAAGAAATTTCTTAACCAAAATATCAACCCCAAAAAGGTCAACAGTCAAGGTCAGCAGGGCAAGCCCAGATAAATGTCAAAATAATACTGTATACAATTAAAGAAAAATATAACGCTAACTGAAAACTTAAACCTCAAACCAAATAAACATCTGATGTTCCTTTGTAATTTCAAGGTCACTGAGAGTGTGGGTCTTCAAGGCAACAACTCTAAAAGGTTTCTGAGATACAATGTTTTAAAAATATTTTGATTGTCGACTGTGATGTTGCCTTTGCTGTGAGAAATTTTATAACACCTGTCAACCATCTTTTCAATGATTCCAGCAGCTCCCAAAACTCAGTAGAGTATAATTTGCTGCTGTTACAGTAACAGGGGTTAACTGGTTACTCGTAACTAATTGGGGTAGCTGTCATTTGTTTTTTTCAGATGGAATAAAACCAATTTCAGGTGTGTCCAAAGTTGGCAATACTGAACTGACCAAGTTTCCTTGTTCTACCTGTAAGCGCACATATAAAACTGGATTAATAATCTTACAATATATTGGCATCTGGTTACATTAAACATGAATAATATCTTCCATGATTAACAACAGGTTTTACTTCCAGTCCACAAACAGTTATGTATACACAACATGAGGGCTTTCAGTTGCTCTTATGATTGGCCCAAATGTTCAAGAGATGAGGTGTCAAAGTAAAAATGTATAATCTTATTTCAAGTGTACACTAAAATGCATCTACAAATCATAATCAAAACCTTTCTTTAAAAAAATTATCTGTTGTCAGACAACAAGATGAAAAAATTTACTCATCTTGGATATTGTAAAAGTACACATTCTTAATAAAGGCTATGCAGGTTTAGTTCAATTTTGGCATGTGTCAACCAATTTTCATTGCAAATTTTTAATTAGTTATGCTGCTATTACTTGTATTACATACTTTACTTGATTAATTTTCTACCAAAATGGTCCTTTGGATACCTTCAATCTGTCAAAATTGATGAAAACCTTGCCCTTGGACCAGCCTTTGGAAATATGTCCACAAGGTCACTATGTTCCAGAAAGAACAGACTTACACCATCAATTTCTTCATCTAAATTATAAAAGAGCAAAATCTGTACCATGAAAAGAACAGGACCACATCATTATTGAGCAATAATTCATGATGTACTTTCTCCATGCAAAGAATAATGGTGAAAAAGTATTTCTGAAATGTATGCATTGGCTTGATTAATAAAAAAACCCTAGTACTACTCTAATAATACCATTATCTGAATTTTGTCATGTGATGTTGACTTTGATGCACAAAACCTATAAGTTGAACACGTTAGATAATCATAAATGAGAAAAATAAATTCAGAATATCTTTAAAATCCACTTGATACTGCAGCTATCCAACTACATTTTTAACAAAATTACATGTATCACAGAAAAGCTGATTTCCTTCAGAGACACCACAACAGTTGTTTAGAGATCATTTCAACAACCTGGTAATATTAATTTAGGAATTTAGATCATCCAATATCATTTAGACTGGTTCTATTTTCAGTATTCAATTCTAGAAAAAAAACATCTAAATGCATGAAATGTGACAAGTACTGAAAAAGAAAAGAAGCAGTGAAATAGCACTTTTCTCCACCAGCATTGAGAAAGGATGTTAGCAAAGCATTTTTTAGTGTAACATTTCTACACTATTTAGAAGAGATTCATACTCACAGATAGTAATAATAATAATGATGATGATAATAATAAAGGCTTTATTTAATTACCGTAAGTTAATTAGTTACAAAACAGAACTATTCTACCTTGAGGGCCTCTAAGATAATGTACAGAGACTGATCACTATCCATCTGGCACATATATGTTCACATACATTAGTAATGTACATAGGTGTTATGAACATCCACATTCAATATACTCAAACAGACAAGTTACTAGCAGTGTTCACTAGTCAAAGTTATAGTCATGCATAACACATACTGACATATACTTTCATATATAAATGAGGTGTATAGTTGATGTGCTATAAGTTTTATATTTCATCCATGTGATATACCCATTATGAAAAACTGACATCCAAGAAGATTCTTTGATATCTTTTGGGATAATATTCCAAAAAATGGCCCCAGAGTATTGAAAACTTTTTAATAAAAAAATTCTTTTTTGGTTTTGGAATTGGGAATATTTGGTTGCCATTGATCTAAGGTTTTAGGTTCAGATATGCTGCTTGTTTCTCATTTAAAATTATTTCTCAAGTAAACTGATACATAGTGTAATGCAAATGAATTTTTACTGGCATTCCTATTGTGTATCTAAACCAGTAAAAACTTTGATCTTATTAGAAATGTAAGGTTGACTATACAAAAAAATATTTTTCATGAAAGATAGGAAAATTCTAGGGGAAAAAACCCTTAGTGGAATATTATGCCATAATATGTGCATCTTCAGATCATGTACATACTTACCCTTACCTGCTTGAAGCAATCTGGAATTTTCCCTCAATCGAGCTGACATAAGTCTTTGCAGGGGAATTTACAAAGTGTTAAAAAAGACTTAAGCTGTAAATATGTTTTCAATCTTTTTGAATAAATTATATCATTTTAACTTTCAGATCCAGTGTTCTTATATTAGCTGCTGAACAACATATGATACTCAATTACTAGTAGTATATATAATGTACAGCTGTCTGAAAATTATTAGCTGTTGGAGGCTTAATTTAATATAATTAAATTAACAGCTACATTTTTTATATAATGTAAATAAGTCAATAATCTTTCCCACTGTTATAAAATTTCAATATCTTGAAACTTGGGTTGTGAGATTGTTTAGTCATTCAAAATAATTCAGCTTTAGACCCTTTATTTTTCAGGCAGGTATAGCATCAATACCCAACATGATTTATTTGCTGTCAGCATGTTCCAATATACAACACATGCATGTATGAATTTAAACTTTATCATTATGGAAAAAATTAGAAATGCTGCAAGGAGTGCTTGTTTTATCTTTCTAATCAAGCAGTTAATACAAATGTAATACAACACAAGGCACCACACAAAACTTAAAGCCAAGAACCATATAAGTTTGCTCATTACCTTTAATACCTGGGAACTTATTTCAATACTGAAAAGACAAAGTACTTTGATTTTTGTTCGAGATGTTATTATGTAAAATGTTAAATAAACATTGAAATAATATTTTCCTCCATCATGATTAAATTGTTATTAGGTATATAAATAAGGTTATTGATTATTTAAAATACTCATCCATTTCATTTGGTGCAAAATGCCCTTACAAGCTCAGGTATCTTGCACAACATGCACCACAGAACCAATATTTTGCAATGCTCAGTTAATAATCGGTACTTATTGTCCAACGTTTACCACTATTATCTCGTATGATAAATATAACCAGAATAACTGTAATGGGAGAAGTACAGCATCCTTAAAATCTGGTGATATCAACCTCACATTACAAATCGCAGCAATCATGCAATTTTACCTATGTTAGCTCTGAAATTGCAATTAACCAAACCTTGTATAAAATTTTTTAAGTGGTTGCTAAACTTTTGTGATTCACAGTATATTAATGATGTGAAAGTTATCTGATCCACTGTTATATGATTGAGTACATAACTGCATGTCACATAAGTGAATGGTAAAAATTGCATATGGTGAATGAGTGTTACAAGCGTCTTCACATTGACCCTAATAGATACCAGTAATTTTTCACTAACTGAAAAAATTATAATAAACACTTCCACAAAAATGGAAACTAAAAGAGATTCTTTTTTATAGTGCTCAGTTAAGATGGTCAGGAATTATGAGTAATACAAATTTGCCCTGAATATGATAATAAATATCAGGAAATAATACATTATCTGTAGTCTAATCCAGCAGTTATTATTAGTAGCAACAGTTCTGATGTCCAAATAAGTGATTATATCTGGTAGGGTCTGCACTTAGTCCGATAAATGAGCCACCCAACATATATTGAAATATGCTCAAAGGTCACTTGTTTCTTTAAATCATGGGATTGCTGCATACGAATTTGTCAGGAACATGCCAGTGTATAGTTCAGACACTTACCAGTACATGGCAATAGGCGTATGTAGCCATGACATTTGAAATGGCCTCATGACACATAGTTGTGTTATTCCATGTGGATTTACAAGTCGTTAAACATGGGAATGGATAGTAATAAAATTTATCTATCACTAAGAGACAAGAGAAATACCGGTAAGCGTCTTAAATATACACAGATGTGTTGCAGATAGAGCTACATCAGACCAAATGTGAATTGGAACTGAAAGACAGAATTCCAACATAACAAACCTCTAAATTTCTTGATATATTCTTCTTGGATTCCACATTTCCGTAGAAAACTCAAGAGTTCGTCAATGCTGACCAGACACGCTGTACAATAATGGTGGAGTGACTCAATTACAGGATACACAAATACCATGGGATAACTCGTGACAAATTAAATCAAATAACATGTTAAAGTTTTCTCCCCTTCACATTGATTTGCACCTGAAGTGATTTTTTTAAAAACCAATCCTTCACTATCAGAATTATAATAGTCTCAAACATAATTTCCTTCATATTGTTTCTTAAAGTTCCATCCTGGAAGGAAGGGATATATGTTTTACTGGAACAGCTCTTATGAAGAGTTTATGGGATGGTCTGTTGTCTGTTCATTCATGAGCACAAATTTGTTGTTGCTACTTCCTCTGAACTTGGGGGATTGCTGTGAAACTTTACATACACATATTCATCCCATGGTGAGTTGGTCCTAAACATTATTTGCAAATCCACTATGGCTTCCACGGTGACCATCTTGAAAATCATGATATCACTATTCCTCCAGAATGAAAAATAATATTGCCATGAGGTTTTCATCAAAAGATTTCTTTGATGTCAAGTTTGTCCAAAATGAAAATGGTGTTGATTTGATATCCAATATGGCCATCACAATGGCCATCTTGAAAATATTATCATCACAGACTCCTTTTGAATGGACGGTCATAATCAACATGGAGTTCTTATGAAACACCTTCATGTCTTGTTGATCCTAATGGTGCCATTCAGAAATTCAGTATGACTACCACAGTGACCATCTTAAAAATCTTGTTATTACTAATTCTAGAGATCTGCTCATATTAACATTGTGCTGTAACCCAAAAATGTTTTATGTCTAGTTTTTTTATAAATAGAAATGGTGCCAGTCTGATTATCAAATTGGCCAATCTAGCATCCATTTTGAAAATGTTATTATTTTTCAAAATGGAAAGTTACATCAGCATTGGGTTTTCAACAGAAGACTTCATTTGATGTTCTGTTGGTTATAATGAAAATGTTGCCAAGCTGGTATCCAATATATCCACCACATTGTATAATTTGGAAATCTTGTTATTGTTATGAATATCAAAGATGTTTTTTTTTTAAAAGTATTTCCTTTCCCAAAGTGGGTTTCATAACTAAGAGTGTACACAATATTTGAGTGGTTACAGTTTTAAATGGAAAATATTTCATTGAAATGTTTTGTTTTGCTTTTTTTGCAGCATTTACGTACAGTTGGCGTGGTAGGAAAATTTGTAGAATTCTTCGGTCCTGGAGTCACTGAGCTTTCAATTGCAGACAGGGCAACAATTTCCAACATGTGTCCAGAATATGGTGCTACAATAGGATTCTTTCCCATTGATGAGAAAAGTCTTGTCTACCTCAGACAAACTGGTGAGTGTGTGGATTATTTCGCTTCCTTGTAAACACTATAATCACAACATATTCTCTTATATGAAAACATGAAAAGACCATCTCATCGAAATGCATGAGTACTTCCGTGAGAACCTAATTACATGCCAGCTTTGTTTTGATCAACAATATGGGGAAGTGTTTTTTTGCATTAAAAAAATTATTTAAAAGAGACCTGGGTTGTTTTATCTATAAAATCAAGCAGGGGTAGTACAATTAAAGAAAAAAATTCAAAGGCATGCCAATAGCAGTATAAGTATAAGGGGTCATTACCGTTCTCAAAATTCATTTTATTAAACCAATCGAAAATGGTTTCACATTTTTATGTACTTAACATCACTAACGTATATAATATAAGAAATATATCTTATTCATTTGTAAATGTGACTATGGAGAGCAAAGGAAGTAAGTGAAAGGTGTACTAAGTGACTGAAAAGCCGTGCATCATAGTGTATGCATGGTTCACACAGCAACGTGAACAATGTGTTCTCTACTCTGGAATAATTCTCAAGGCCCAATCGGAAAAAAAAACCGGCAAAAAGTATGGAGAATGAATCTCATTTTAGGGCAAGCCATGGATGGCTTTGAAGATTCCAGCACCTACATAGCATTAAACAAAATTCATAGTCAGGAGAAATATGCTCAGTCAATCAGGAAGCCGCATGTAATTATCCACGCCAGCTCAGAGAAATAATCATCTGTGAACAATACAATACAGAGTAACACAAGAGAATAAACAGATGTTTTCAAAATGTGAAGTGATATTTGTCAAACGTGTTACAAACTGCAAGTATTATCATGTTATTTTAAATTTGTAGACCCATTAAATTCATGTTGTTAATGTTTAACTCTTGTAAAAAAAAAAATTTCATTTTTCTACCGCAATCAAATCTACCCATCATTTGATCAACATTGTTTTCTCGAAATGAGTGTCAAAACAAAATCTACTTTGGATCAAACAATAAAACTAGAATATATCCGATTTAACACTAAAATTTGTGACATAATACAAAATGTGTGAATCGTACATGTGTTAGTGAACGGAAACCATGTGGAATAATGTTTTGATGATCTTTTCAAAATGATGTAAGTTATCCTGAAATTAGTGTTATTCTGTGAGAAAAAATTAAACAAAGTACCTAATCCGAAATCGCAAGCTCTTAATACAAGCTTCCAACAAGCTTGCGCAAACTGATGTCATGCAATCTAGTATTTATTTGGAACCTTGCAGCAAGCTTGCAAGGTTTTTTCATTGCAAGCTTGCGCAAACCACATAACAGAAACGGGGCATGCTTGAAAAACTCCCTTGTTTGACCAAACTGGATGATAAACTTACTGAGACAGAACTAAAGCTGGCATTAGAGAAACTGACCACAGGTAAAGCCCCAGAAAAGGATAGCATCCCAGCAGAAGTCATCAAGTGTGGCGGCAGTGTGCTGTTCACACACCTTTATGATCTTCTCTGCCAGTGCTGGGATGAAGGTGCAGTGCCTCAGGACATGAGAGACACCAACTTCATAACCCTGTATAAGAACAAGGGCGACAGAAGTGACTGCAACAACTACAGGGGCATATCTCTTCTCAGTATCGTGGGTAAAGTCTTCGCTAGAGTCATCCTGAACAGACTGCAGATGCTTGCCGACAAAGCAAATTCTTAAAGAGTGTTGAACAGAATTTGACCACATTTGACAAAAGTATCCCAGAAGAAGGTCTTGCAAGTTTGTTTAAATGAGGTTAGTAATCAGTGTTAAATGATGGCTACATTACTAACACGAAAAATATTTTATGGTCATTGTTACTACACTGATCTCTCTTCCAATATGGCTGCCATTGCTAAAAGCTATTAAAAATGCTTGCTATGTTGAAAGCATCATACCAACCCAGATTACCTTGCCAACTCACCTTATAGGTACATTTCACTAGTGTTTTATCATTTGTTTCATCACTAGTCTTTGTTTATTTAGGTCGTGAAGAGAGTAAGCTTCAGTACATAGAGACATATCTAAAGGCCAACAAGCTGTTCAGGGACTTCAACAATCCAGAAGAAGATCCTGTATTTTCACAGGTCAGTAAATATGTTAATTACTTGAAAGAATACCTTCAAGCTAATAGATTACCCCAATAGCCTGAATTTATTCTGGTTACCATTTCATCCATGGACTTCATAAATTTTATTGAGCAACTATTTTCGACCACTGCTATTAACTATGACAAGCTTTCCAACCCAATAAATGACTCAGGGGGGGGCACAATATATTTTACTTACCATGCAGATATGATTTTATTCTGTTTTAAAGCGGAACTCTGCTTTTCTCCTAATGGGAAAAATCAGATTCTTGATGCAATCAGCTTTTTTTATCACCTCTGATCCAGTTTCATAGCTGCCAACCATCATGATTTTGGCATGAATTTCACAACTTTTTCGGCAATTCACCGATTTCACGCCATATGAAAAAATCACTAATTTCCCAATTCTCAAATTATTTTAAATCTTTTAATAAAATAACAGATTTCCCGTTCAGTGCTAGACAGTTGCCAGAATGGTCTGGTTCTGCCGGTCATGATATTGGTAGAACTATAGGCAAATATATATATATAAGAGTAGTTTTACAAATGCTTTTAAGAGAAATTGAGCCTAACTGGAACTTTGTTTGCTAATTTTGCTCCACACATACACCACCAACACTGATTTGAATTACCATTTGGCATCAATATTGGTAATGTCTTCAACACAAAGGAAAAAGAAATGTATTGCACAAAAAGTGAAGTTAAGTTTTGAATATACAAAAACTTGGCTGTGCATTCAACCATTAAACACAGACATGTAGGTTGCAACATTTGTGTAGTCAGAGATCAACCAGACAAGGAATTGTCTCATAATGTATCTGGATTTTGGGCCGCTCTCTGGTAATTAATATATTTAAATAGACTGACATTTGTATGTGGATGGTAAGAAAAATTCCTTTACTTTTCACTGAGAGTTAAATCTTTCTGAACATTCACATTTTCTGTAGTAATCCTTGTCATCAGACCAGAACACCTGCATCTTTATCTGCCACAAATGTAAAAAAAACCCAACAAAAAACAAGCTCTCACTTGTCTGTTCAATAGGTAGTGAGAAACAGTAACTACAACTGACCATACGACAGCCAATTCATTTTTTTTAAAAATGTAGCAAGATAACATAGTAGCTGAAATTTCAAAGAAAACATTACTATTGAACACTGATTTTTATGAAAACTTACTAAGCAAATGCGAGAAAAACAGTCTTAATCATGCATTACAATTTTTTTTATGTTGCCGCCACATTAACAAACGGGTTCTCTAGCCATTCTTTAGCGTTTAATAATGCATGCACCCAACATCAAAGAAAGTCGACTACAATCTTCAATAAAAATAAAGAACATTTCCTCAAAGAAAGTGAGTACCAAACTTAAAAAGCAATGGAATCTGATGGATTGTTTCATCTTCCAATGTAACTCAAACACTTTTGCTGTGCTGTGAAAGTTAACTTTTTACAGAAATAAAGTTTATGCTTACAAACTCTACCACCCTGAAGATGCAAACTTTTACCGACTGGTGATGTACTGACAAGTAAATGTGTTTCATCATTTTGTTATGTTATTGTGCTATTTTTTCTCACTGGATTCAGACCTATATGACCTGTGACAAAATTATTGAATATTTTAAGTCTGTGTTGTGCATATTTTCAATGGAATTACTTGTATTGTGGATTCATCGTGATTTGCAGGTGAGTACATGTTGTTGATACTTGATTCATTACTATACATTAGAAATGTATACATGTATATGTAACAATGCTTGGTTTTCAGAATAAAGTAAAATATTATATATCTCTTCTCTGTTTTCACTACAGGTGTATTTCTCATTTAATATGCACCGATTTAAGATGATAACTGTGTTATATTTTTCTTTCCACAATTATTACCCACCCCATCACACATTTTTTTCAGGTAGTGGATTATTTTCTTCAGCTAACTGACGTTTATTATAGCATGGTTTGGCCTATAACATGGTCAGATTCTATGGCTCCCAACTATTGTGTTCTAGCAGGGACATACTGTACTTCTCAGCAGGTTTACATGTATTAACTTAATACAGTGAATTCAGGTTCACATATAATTTCCCTTTGATCAGGTACCTGGTAATCAATCATTAGGATCAATGGTTACTAGAGTGACTTCTCCTAAAAGTCTGACATCATTACAGCTGGTGCAGCAGGTGTTTTGCATCAGCAGTTGGTCCAATGAGAGGAATTCATTCGTTAGTCATTCCCTTTTGTGCATCTGGACCCATTCTTGATAAGATTTTTCTTGCATACAGAAGTATACTGTATGTAATGTTTTTATGATAACACCTTCACACATTCCAAATTTAATTAAAAACGTGAAGTTGGTCATAGCTTTTGGAAGTTATTTCTTTTCTCAAAATAATTACAGTAGAGTTTTTTTCTTTTCAGAATGTTTACAGTAGATTAAGAGAATTTCTTTGTGGAGCAGAATGGGTATGGAACTAATGCTATGTCTAATGATCACTTGATTAGTTCTTGTTACATGACAAGGGCTCATACTCAGTAACAAAAGAAAAGAGTGAAAGTCAGCAAGCTTTGTAAATATTAACAAAAAAGTTTATTTCCCTAAACAACAATGTAAAAAAATTGGTAAATAGGACTTACAGTTGATGAATATAATCCAAATATAAGTCTAAGAATAAAAAGACAAATCCTATCACTAAGTAGTCCTTTAGGAATCCAGGTTTGAGTCCCGATGACATACAAATATGGAAGGTGATGATGTCAGATGTAGTCAAATATATGAATAACAATAATTCCTCACTTGAATCACATTCTTTGTTTCTGAATAATTCCAGAATTAATTTCCTTGAATATCTTTCAGAATTTTTTATAAGAAAGTCAACTTTTTGAGTGTCCAGAAAAATAAATTATTGAATCCAAAAATCAGATAAAGAATAAAATATTCTGGCAACAAATTTAAAATAAATACATAGATATGCCTTGTTCCTTCAAGGTTTTGAATTGACTCTGCGTAAACAAATATTAAGAATGCTTATTTAACCTCAAAAACATCACTTCAAATCTTTCGAGAAAGGTCATGTGGTCTCTTATTACGCTATTTATGTCACATCCGAAGTACAGACCGACTTAAAAACCAATCATAAAAATAGGTTGTTTACAAACATTGACCACGCAGAGAAAGTATGTCCATGATGCTGACCAATTATTTTAACTTCCTGTTGATTTGTTACCAAGGTAAGGCGAACTAAATTCCTACCCTCACATATTACTATTTTGTCTTAAATAAACAAAGCTTGTGCTAAAATTATATCTCACTACTAAAATATAACCCCAAATAAGAGAAAAATATTCATTGCAATTAAATACTATGAAACAAAAATGAAATAAAAAGAATTTTAAACCTTACACAAAAGCAATTTAATCACATAAACTAATATTCTAATCACTAAGATAGTTTGTTATGCAGTGCAAAGCAAATTTCATATTGCCAAAAATGAGTCCTTCACCCAGACAAATGGAGCAACCAGAAGTGACCAGAAAGGCTGAATTAAAATCATTGATGACTAGCAGGTCTTTTGTTTTGAACCTGTCAAGAGTGAGAATCACTTGAAATAATATGCGAGTCTTGTCTGCAATCCCTTGTACATGTCTTGACAATAATGGAAATAGGACCAATATGTGAGCAGATCTGTAATGGTAGAAACCCTATTTTTCTAAAGAACTCCAGTAGTAACCCTGTTTTACAATGAGCCCGACTTGCTCATCGACAATATTCTGAAGGAAGAGAACTTGATATTACTGGGCGACTTCAATGCTAGGGTGGGTGCCGATCACGACTCCTGGCCTTTGTGTCTCGGCAAGTTTGGTATTGGGAAGATGAATGAAAACGGGCAACGTCTACTAGAAATGTGCTTGTTCCACAACCTCAGCATCACCAATTCATTTTTTCAGACAAAACCACAGCACAAAGTGTCTTGGAGGCATCCCCGATCCAAACATTGGCATCAGCTGGACTTGATTGTCACAAGACGTTCAGCCATGAAGGGTGTGCAGCTTACTCGTACATTCCACAGCGCTGACTGCGACACCGATCACTTTCTAGTCTGCTGTAAATTTAAGCTTCAACCAAAGAAGATCCACCACTCTAGGCAAGTGGGTAAACCACACATCGATGTGAGCAAGACGTCATATCCAGACAAGGCTGAAGAATTCACTTACGCCCTTTCCAAGGCGTTCAGTTCAGAACCTCCCTACGGCAGTGCCAAAGAGAGATGGGACAACATCAGAGATACTGTGTATAGTGCAGCCACAAGAATCTTTGGTAAGAAGCAGACAAAGAACAATGACTGGTTTGATGCCAATTCCGCCACACTCATGCCAGCAATAGAAGAGCGTCGCAGTGCCCACCTGGAATTCAAGCGTTCAACCTGTGTGAGGACACTACATGCATATAGGTATACCAGAAGCAAAGTGCAGAGGTTAGCACGGCAATGTGCTAATGAATGCTGGCTTCTACTCTGTCAGAGCATCCAGTCAGCAGTAGACAACAGAAACATCAGAGGCATGTATAATGGCATAAAGAAAGCAATGGGTCCAACAAAGAAAGTGAAAGCTCCACTGAAGTCTTCTGCAGGAGATATCATGCATGACAAGAACAAACAGATCGAGCGCTGGGTGGAGTACTATTCCGAACTGTATTCCAGAGAGAATAACGTGACCAACAATGCCCTCAATGCCATTGAAAATCTCCCTTGTTTGACCAAACTAGATGAGAAACCTACTGAGACAGAACTAAAGCTAGCATTAGAGAAACTGACCACAGGTAAAGCCCCAGGAAAGGATGGCATCCCAATAGAAGTCATCAAATGTGGCGGCAGTGTGCTGTTCACACACCTTTATGATCTTCTCTGCCATTGCTGGGATGAAGGTGCAGTGCCTCAAAACATGAGAGACGCCAACGTCATAACCCTGTATAAGAACAAGGGCGACAGAAGTGACTGCAACAACTACAGGGGCATATCACTTCTCAGCATCGTGGGTAAAGTCTTCGCTAGAGTCATCCTGAACAGACTGCAGACACTTGCCGACAGAGTGTATCCAGAGTCTCAGTGTGGGTTCCGCGCAGATAGGTCCACAATCGACATGATCTTGTCCAGGCAACTGCAGGAGAAATGCAGGGAACAACACAGACCCCTCTTCCTGGCTTTTATAGACCTCACCAAAGCATTCGATCTGGTCAGCAGAGACGGACTCTTCAAAATCCAGACGAAGATTGGCAGAAGATCAATAGGACGGCCACATCTTTGCTTCAAGGATGTCTGCAAGCAGGATATGAAAGCTCTTGGAATAGAGGTCAACACCTGGGAAGAGCTTGCTCACGACAAGTCCAGCTGGTGACATGCTCTGTACACAGGTCTGAAAGCCATCGAGGAAAAGTCACTGATGAGAAAAGATCTCAGAGGAAGAGGATGCAGTTCCAACCAAGACCTGAGTCATACTTCAAGTGTAGCAACTGCAGCAAGGATTGCCACTCCCGTGTGGGACTTTATAGTCACAGAAGACGCTGCACAGCTACAAACTAGGACACCTTTCATGGGCGCATTTTCATCGTCTCTGAGACTAACGGAAGCCAACCACCAACCAGTAACCCTGTGGAACTGTGGAAACAATTAATATATATATATATATATATATATATATATATATATATATATATATATATATATATATATATATATATATATATATATATATATATATATATATCCATCCTTGATCAGGCTTCTTTATGGAGCAAACCATGTAAGCCATGGCATTTTTTTATCTACGTGCATATTATACAAGTTTTCAATTCCACACTCAAAGAATCTGGTGCTACTTTCACTGTTGAGTTTTTGTTCAAATATCTAACCCAATCATAATACCTTAGGAGAACTACTTTTACTACTACCTCACAAATCCAGCCTTCCAGGCTAAAAAGTTTTGGCTAAAAAGCTGAAATTTATGTGCCCTCCTGGGTGACAGTTAGAGTGATCTCCCTTTGATAAAGGGTTTGGCAACTTAAGCTCATGCCAAGTCTCAACAGACAGAGACCCCACAAGTGACATACAAATAATTTAGAAGTGTTGTTTTCATAGGGAAGTGTATGTTATATATAAATTTCCGACTTTAATTATATTTCTTTTTTTATTGACAAGGTTTGTTGCTTATCAATATCATTACTTTCTCATCCTCACACTTTTAAGGCACCCTTGACACATACCTGCACAGGTTGCTTGTGTATCCTCTCATATTGTTGTAAGATATATTTTTATGTGCAAGGTCTAGTGTGAGATGTAGAAAACTCGTATAATATTGCTTTACATTTTCACTACAGTTGCAGAAGTACAGGTACATTTCTATATTAATCTTGTTTTAGCATCCACTTCATGGTGCACATACATGCACTTTGAGGAATTTACTTGTTAGTGGTTGTGATTTGACCTTTCCAATGGTAACATTGTCGTACAATTAATATTTTAGTGTCTACTTTGTAAGTATCACTATTGATGCTTCAGTACATTTTTATGTGCTTGTATTGTGTGTACTGTACTAGAAAGTTTTCTATACATTGTTTATAGTATGCAGCTTATAGTTTTAGAAGAATAGCTTTTATGATTTTACTTGTATAGGCAGTCAGTTGGCCTTCCTAAATGTAACTTATTAGAATGATATTTTAGAATCCACTTTGTAAGTATTACCATACATACTTGCATATAAGCTGAAAAATTGATGAAAAATATAAAAGCCTGGAAGAAAGGTAATAATGAACCAAGGTCTAAACTTGAAAATTTTTAATGTTTTTTTTTGTCAACTTCATGTATATATTGTTGTTGTAGATCACCTAAGATGAGATCACATGACTAAAAATTCTGCTCATATGATATATGCTGTCATTAAGTCAAACAAGTAATGTATCTTTTCTGACTTTATATGCAGGATAATGAAAGAAAAATAGGCATTGCCATACATGTATTTGAGCCATGATCGAATGCATATTTTCTAAAAGAACCCCCATATTAGTAATCTCAGTCAAGTATCTAACACTTGACCAATCAGTGATCATTAAAATATAGTCTTTTCAAATCCACACTAGCTTTATGTTGATGTTAATAAAATATGAAAAGAGACTGAATAAAAAGATGTATGAATTATTATTCTGAAGGTATTTGTAAATAAAATATTTTTGTATCAAGAGTAGAATGTATGATGTTTATTCATAAAGCAACAAAAGGTGAGAGTCTCCATATAGGTTTTTGCATGCCTAGGACCAGTAAAAAACAGGCAAGTAGCATTATATGAGACAACATGATTAATTGTTAATAATATAATTTGTGGGATCTCCTTGACAGGTGTGTTGGAAGTAAAAGACAGTGGCATGGATTTTGTAAAATGTGCACTGATATACTGAAAAGTTTGAGCATCCACAATCCCTGTTTTGTGTCTACTGTTGTTTACTCCTATATGAAGCAAAGAGATTTATTAGCTATAGAACAATAACTATCTGCATGCTTAATCTGTGTTATATAATGCCTTTACTTGGATGATGGTTTATTTTGTTGCATACTGCCATTGAATTTATTAATCTGTACTGACTTTCTGATGTAGGGGTATTGTTTAATGAGATGAAACATTAGTCATGGCTTCTAATCAAAACCATAGCAAGCACACCTTAATGTAATAATGTCCAGACTGACAGCCAATCATATTGTTAACTAAATCAAGCAACCATTATTAAAAAAGAAACAATAATAAATAATAAATAAATAAAAAGGAAAATAAAAAGCTTGAAATTTCCTACTGGTGTCATCATTAGTGCACATCAAAAGTGATTGATGGATGAAAGTGGAATTGTTGAATGGCTAAAAAAAAGTCTGGAACAATAGGCCAGGTGCACCATGAAACCTTTAATGCTTGTCTGGAGCATGTTTCAAGCACAGACAGACAAGGCCATGAAGGTTGTAGAGAGAATTTACACAACATTGGATATGATACCTGGAGGTTTAATTTAAGTTTTGTTATGCCAGACATTGACATGATTGCAAAGTGGGTCTAATATGCATGGGACTCAATTCCATTGGACATATTGCCAAATCATCTAATATGCATGGGACTCAATTCCATTGGACATATTGCCAAATCATCTAAAGTGCTGTATCAGCAATGCCATAGATGGAACTGAGGATGATTCCATATATGATTCAGGAGACTAGAAGGATAATAAGTCAGATGATACACTAGCAGATGACTGTTAACAATGATGTTTACAATGATAGTACACACATAACAGAAGCCAGGTTTTGTGAACTGTTTGGCAGTTCAGGTACTGAGCCAGATTTTGAAGAATTCTAAGTTAATGAATCTTTTTAAGTCAGGATTTTGGTAAGAGGATTTTATTATTTAAATTAGCACTTAACATTTAAGACCAAAGTTTTTTGTATTGTGTTTGGCTTTCAACATATAAGTTAATGGTGGTTGTACATTCATTTTGGTTAGGCTGATGTGGTTTGCTTAAATAAATGTGTTTAGAACTTACATCTGTTACTTGTGATATAGTCCTGGACCACAAGTTAACTTATGTCATGAACTTTTAATGTTTTTACCTATTCTGTTTGGGGAAGATGTCAGCAAATAGGCTTACATGCAGATCAATGCAGTAAGAGTGATGCTTTAGTATTCAGTCTGCATTGGTTGCCATGTGCAGCTTTCAAAGGTAATTGTCATAGTGTGTAGCTCTACATGTACACTTAGTTGATAAAAGTAGGACACATGCTGCACTATTGGAAACACATTGCCGACAAACACTCTACATGTATAGTTTGCTACACTTGCCAATCTAGGAATACCTGTCAAACTTGCTTATTATAGTCAATAGTCTTTAGTAATGGGGTACTAAAGAGGAAGATGCAGAAGCATACCTTGAGTAATGAAGATGCCATTAGTTTGAATGCTGATATCATGGCAGGGAGTGACTGGCTTCACATGGTTTATCAACCATGAAATGATCCAAGCCATTTCAGTCAGTGACATTTCCAGCTCCTCCCTAACCTTCAAATCTTGATGAACTTTTCTTGACAGAACCAATAAGTCATTTAGTATACAGGGGTCAAGCTAGACTTACATTTTAGAGAGAAGTGACTTCTCCTTTTGGTCAAAACAGGGAGAAGTGGGAGCTAAACAGGGAGAAGTGGGAGCTAAACAGGGAGAATACATACATACATACATACATACATACATACATACATACATACATACATACATACATACATACATACATACATACATACATACATACATACATACATACATATACACAGAGGGAGAGATGCATTATCATATTTTAATGATGTGCTCTATTTCTTGGTATGCTTTTAACAGTTTTAAACAATACCTTTTTTCAAGTTGAAAAATATTTGTGAGTATCAATATATTTTGTACGCGTATAAAAAATTATATTCATACCCATTCTATTCATACGTAGTATTTTTGTTTTCGAATAAAAGTAAATGCAGTTTTTTGGCTGTATGGCATAAAAATCACATATGAAGCTATACCTTGCAATTAATTAACACTGATAAAAGTAACAAGATTAGAACCTTGTAAATGCAAGTTGGTAAAAGTGCTTAATAATCTACCACCTTATTATTTTATTTTTCTTAAGTTTTGTGTGCAATTGCAGTCAAAAAGATTTATAACATTCTTTGAAACAGCCCCTAATACATGTACATAGGAATAAATGCACAGGTGACTTCAAACTACACTATTTGTCCTGATTTCATTGCTCCCCATAAAACATTCATGTAACTATTCATAAACAACACACTGAAGCACTAAAGTAGATATATAACTAAACTGGACCCTATTTTTTACCCCCAACCAAAAATCCAAGAATAGGTCTTGCACAGAGTGAGTGCATCTATTTTTAGACAGGGAGGGGGTCTCGAACTACACACTTTCTTGCTTCATTACAAAAACCCATTAAAAGTTCTGCATATTTATGGTTTGTCTGCCTACTGGTAATAATGATATGGATTGGTTAAATATTATTTGCTTCATTACTATATATATTTTTCGTATTTTCACAGTTTAATTAAGTGGTATATCAAATACGCAGCGATGTCCGCCATTAAAATTTCATTTACGGTTTCAAACTGATTTTATACAGAAAATATGCAAATACGGCGGTTAAAATCTCCATTTATTAAAAATAAGATATAAATTAGAAAACGCTCTTCATTGATCGTATTTTTTAAAGCAAATTGCCATTTGCATTTTAATGTTTAAATTTCGAAACAGAATTTGGCATCTTTTCATCTTAACACAGTAGGCCCAACTTCATGAAATCAAGCAGTGATATCTTGCTCCAGAAAAGGGTTAATAGTCAGTTAGCTATTTAAACTTGCATGTAAAAGTGCAAGCATTTCTTTGTGGACATAAGCTAATTGGTATCAATACCATGAAAATACATTTGGCATTGGGTTACAGCAGTGCCAGAACTTACTGGCTACAGGAAGGGGGCATCTCAAAGTTGTAATCTGTAGTCATTACCCCCCAAAAAAAAAATCAGAGGGCAAAGTGGTTTTCAATTTCATAACAGAAAAAGGCGAAGTTTACTTACCCTTTTACCCTTCTCAGTCGACTTTTTTGCCCACTTTGCCTGGTATCTGACCCCTGAGTATATCATGACAACTACAATGGCCTTGTTCCACCACAACTGGGCTTGGCCATATGGCTTTGATCACCATGGGTCATTACCAGTCATTCAGTGTTGGCCACTAGACAACATCTTCAATTTGTTTGTTTAGTTTAGTTTGTTCAATTTGCTGAATCCACACATACAGGCACTCATGTGAATCATCCTAACCTGCACAGTGCCACAATAAGATCTCTGCAAACGAAGCCTAACTTAGTGTATCAATACCCAGGTAATGCCACTTCACTTTGTTCTACCTTTGCCAATCAAAGGGAGCCTTTACATAGTGACTATTTGGAAGTTACAGTATCTCACCACCTTTTGATTGTACCTTGTAAGCCTAAGATGGTAGACATTTATAGACTACATTGGAGCAGACCAAGATTAAAGCAAGCTTGCTCAGATATTACCTTTCACAGCAGTATGAACTGTGAATCAGCCTCTCTCAACACAAATAATGTTGCAGTGTTATGCAAGATAAAAGATTCTGTTCCATCAAAATTGAATTTGATTGATCTTACCATTTAAGCCAAAATGCCAGACAGTCTTTGCACAGTTTGCCAATTTCATACTACAAGGCACAGTAATTGATCAGCCAGAGGTACAAACAGCATATAGTCACTGCATTCTCGGACTTTTGTCACTCAAAGGGAACACTCTTTTTTGAATTCCCAATAAATTCCCAGTCAGGATGTTCTGCAAGCATGGTGGGCAGATCTGTCAGTGATTCTTCTCCAGTTTCATTTCAGATTGCACAGTAGGCATCTGATTTGCCATGACCTGCCAATTATCCCAATAATTTACTTGGGATTCTTCTGAAATTTGGTTTAAAAATCCATAGGGGCACAACCTTGGGTCTGTGCTGAACATGTATCTCATTTTGTTCCATCTTTCCTTTCAAACCTATATATAGTTGGAATCTTAAAAGTTTCCAGGTAATGACCCAAGTGTAAGTCTCCTTCCTTAGGATCAGCATTGAAAATTCGTCTGATTTCTTATTAGGTCCTTCAAGCAGTATATTTCTATGGCCCCTAATATCACAGATCCAGGTAGTGGGAATGCTCTTTAACTGTTAGAATGAATATTTACCATAATGACATGGACCCAACAGGTGGTTTTCTCTGGGGGTCTATATCATGTTCATTGCACTTCCTCTTTTATTCTATGTTCATTCAGCTACAAATGAGACACTCTTGATTTGGTCATCAACCATAGCACAGTCATTTAACTATTGTATGCTCTTTGGTTAGCATGGGAATGCAATAATAGGTTCTGAATGCTGTCCATTGTGGAGACTACCAAATCTGTGTGGACTTTCAAGAAGTGTGACTTAACATCCCCACTTACACAGCTTCCAGAAGTCTTGTGATTAGCCTACAAAAACAATAGGCTACAGAACACCATGCTAAGTTATAACTTGGAGCAAGTCATGATATCACTTGTTACTCTGTTTCACATTTTCAGTCTCCTTATCAACAGTGATATCTCCAACCTTGTACCCTTTTAAGATTTCAGTCATCTAGGTCTAGAACTCAGCATTCAGGTAAACATAGTATGTCTCCCACAGAAACGAGTATTGAATTATTAATTGTTAATTCCTTCACCTACTGAGTTTTGCTAAATGCAGCAGCAGATGTTCTAGGTGACCTCCTCCAGGCTTCCATTACAGCCATTCTGTATTCCTAATGGAGGCTGAACTTTCTACATTTGCACAACTTTTACGATTGGCATAATATAAACATGGAGGACTGAGGGGAGCAAGTCTCCTGCCATATTGGGATGCCAGAAAAGTGTGGCTCCCACAGGGTCATTTTTTACATGTCAGAATTCTCAAGAAGAAACCATTTTGAAAGTTTTTACTAGTGGCTTGAGAATATATATGGGGATGGTGTTGTCATTCTGGCAGGAATATGATTGTGGTGACTTTACTTAAATGGCAAGGTGGAACCATATCCCTAGATGTTTGTATTTTTGTTTGGGTAATTTTAAAGTGGTGTCTTCAGTGACAAATCCATGTCTAAGTTCGGCATATCCTTGGCAGGCTAATGTTTAGGTGGACTCATTGCCATACAAGAATTAATAGTTTCTTCATCCCTCCGTTTTCACTTAGTAGGTGCCTGATTTGAGTGATCTGTGGTGGACCTATTGGCAGCAAGGTGGAATGCCAAAATCCCAACTTTCTATATCGAAAAGGTTTGGATAATCAGTGCACTTTGTATTGATTGGAATGATAAAGGAAGCAAATGAATTGGAGCATCTCCACCTCCTGATTACTCCACATTAATGGTAAATCTTGGATCAACCTCATCAATCTCACAAAAGAGTCTCCAGAAATCAAGGTATTTCCTTATCAATCATGATGGTAGTTTTTTTCATCCTAGCTCATGGTTCCTGAAGCTGCATGTCTGGATCATGTTAAAATAGGCCTTCAGGAACAAAAAATTCTAACAAGTGGTAGAAAATCCCTCAAGTTAGATGGCCCCTCCACCACACTATACAGTTGCAGGCATCCATACTTCAATAGATAACTTTCCATCACCCTTTGACTAGAAACATTTGGCACCAATCACTATTAAAACCAACCATTCCACAATAACTGCATACTGTGCTATCATGGAAAAGTGGATATTGGACAAAATAAAGACATCTTTTGTTCATTTTGGATCCTTGCCAAAGTGAAACCAGTCATGGGTTTTAACCTAGCTGAACAAGACACAATTTGAACTGCTCACAACAGCTTCAAAGGTTTCTCCTCACTACATTGGTGAATGACCGGCAGAATCTGCAAATGCATCTCTTATTGGTGGACCTGTTTATATGCAGTTCCAACAAGATGGATCAATATCTCTTATAAAAAGCTGTGCTTTCATTACTAAGAACTGGCTACTCTCCATGGGTAATAAGACTTTGGTAATAATTCCTCTGCTCTTGGATACATCATCGCTAGGTCATCTACAGGATCCAGTGCTAACTCTGAAATGGTATTTCAAGAAGACCAGGTCATTGCATTGGTGGAGATCATGCTTCTTCTCAGCCCTCAAAGAAGGAAAAGATAGATCACTGCACTTTCATCCTGGATAAAGTGTGTTCAATTCACATATCGCAAATATGCTCACACCAAATTTGCTTCACATCTCGGCTCATGGAGTATCCGGCTGTACATTTTCCTCAGACAAATGTTCCTAGAAAAAACCTCGGAGTATTGGTTACTGACTTTCTGAGGTTACAGTGACTATTTACAGACAAACTATTGATAAATGTCCAAGGTTTTTATACTCAGATGTCTGAAGTTTCCTCGGAATTAGTCCAAGGTTTCCTCGGACATCGTTCAAAGTGTCCTAGGACATACTGTCCAAGGTGTCCTAGAACATACCATCCTGTGTCCTAAGACACCCATGACAAAAAATACATCAGATCAACAATTTTAATAAAGCAAATGATTATTACATTAATATATTTTTAATTTTGTTCATCACAAATGAAATATTCAAAAATATCCAGAATGCCCATCATGTTCCTTTAGTCCCAAATTTTACATTTCAGTCTGAAATATTCATTCATTTCCATACATGCTAGTCCCAGAGAGGTACAACTAAATATTCCTATTATAAGTGGCAAAACAGCGTGATTTAGGCATGCAAAGTTAAATTTATATATTACATGCAAGAATTAAAGTATGTATGAAACATTTTAACTTCTTTCATGGTTCTGCAGCTGGGCAAAATCTTATGACAATGGGCAAAATCCACATGGATTAAAACCAGAATGCAAATGCAACATATACTGAAAAATTATTTGTATTCAGCATTCACTTCAATTAGTACACGTCTGTAACTTTTATTAAATGATTGAGAACTTGGAGTTTGTAATGATCATGGCAGGTGCTCAAAGTACTGTATTTCATGACTCATATTCTTTTTCTTTTATATTAAAAAAATATACAGATGTTGTGATTATGACATCCAGGGCAAGAAATATGGGAAATAATAATAATAATAATAATAATAATAATAATAATGATAATAATAATAATATACTTTATTTGAAAAAGGTAACTGAGCTACAGAGCTAATCTCTACCTTGAGGCCTTTTGTCTGTTATGTACAATATATACAGTATATACAACATGTGAAGAATCTGGCTTGACACTAAATAATTGATTTTAAAAATCAAGTATCAAGCGTGGTATATATGAACAGGGATTTGTGAACACATAAACATATAAAAATATTATCCTGCATTGAAAAATTTAACTATGAAAAAGATGCAAAATTACAGAAAAGCATCCATTTGAGATGTTAATTATGAAAAGAATAAATGCTAGGAGCCTGCCCTATGTCACTGTTGTACTGCAGACTTGATTTTTTGATTAATATACAAATCATGATGCTGTTGTGGTGTCTTGAATTAGTCCTTGTTCCATAAGCAAATGTTTATCACATAATTGCTCTTGTTTTACAGTGAATTCTAACACACCTAGAATATTTTGATGATATACACAATAATACCACTTATGATATTAAAGGATGATTCTACTTATGGGCAGAAAAAAATCTGCAAAGATATGGCTATCTTTGATAGACATGGGTATCTGGCAACAATATCAACAATTCCCACCAGTGATCTCTATACATTGTCCCCTCTTAAATTCTGAAATTTAATCAGTTTGGAGTTACATAACTTCGAAATCATCCTGGTTCAATTCCTTGTCACATTTAGCACATTAGCTGCCACTGTAAAGCTCTTTAAAGCAAAAAGCTAGTCCTGGCATTCAGTTTTCATACAGACTGACTAAATAGGTTCCAACTTGGCATTCAAGCTTTTCTGACTGCTGCACAATTTTCAAATGGTTAATCAAATTCATATCCCACTCAAAAATTTGAATCACCATGCAAAGCAAGCATGCTCATTTCCATCAGTTTCCTTTACAAGACGATTCATTATGCAAGTACAAAATTTTGGCCAATCAGAAAGCTCTTTACAGTGATTATCTGTTAAATAACAAAAACGGAACAAATACTTATTAGAAAGCTCGTTGTGGAATGGGACTGATAGAGCATTATAGTGAGAACACTCTTGACTACCACTTCTACCACTTAGGTAGGCATATAACTTGTTGCCTTTTAGCTAAAATGTTTTAGTCTGGGATTGTTGGATTTGCAAGGTGGTAGTAGTTCACAGCAGGTATTATGATTGGGTATGTATTGCTGAAGAAGCATACTTTACTAGAAGATCTTGATAAATTGAATCAATTAAATGTATTTTTTGCAGTTAAGCATAGGATAAGGGCTTAAGAGATTCCAGTTACTAAAATACTATTTTCCTTTATCAACCAATCATGGCTTTCCAAACCTGTGTATGTTTTATTTTATTTTATGTTAAGCCATTTGTAAATTGGCTGGCTCCCATTTTGCCTGATTACTATTGTGATTTTTGTCATTTGGAATATTCAATACTTTCAGACTTGCAGAGCTGCCAACCATCACAATTTTGGCATGAATTTAACAGCTCTCAATAGTGATTTACATATTCAGTTGACTTAAATTGGGAATAAAATAACATTTATCCCTTTAAGTAGTAGTCCTGATGTCATCAGTGATGCAAATAATGGTCCCATACTGCTATAACATGATGTTGGTAGATCTTTATTCAATCAGTACAGTTTGCTCTGTGGCAAGCATTGTAACATATTTTGATATACATTTCTAAGAGAAGTTTTACAAATACATGTGAGGAAAATTGGTACCCATGTGAAATTTTTTTGTATAAATGTTGCATATATGGTATATGGAAACTGTAAATTCTTTAAACTCAATGATGACAGCTTTTCCAAAAAATATATGAAAGAGAATTAATATGCTATATTAAGAGCAGACAGTGTTGACTATTTTCAGAATAGACAACTGTAGGAGTTTTGAGATATTGAATTATATATCATACTTTAAGGATATTTGCTTGATTTTATATTTTTGCCACAAAAGAACCATTCATATGAAAATGCAGATGTTTGAATTTTTATTCCTGCAATGTGGGCATTCAGCAGCATCGGATTAAGATAAACTTAAGTGAATGTGTTCCTTTTGGTCAAGTTTTAAATTCAGGAAGTTCAAGTCTGCCATTTTGTGTATATCAGTAAGTGGGACTGAAGATATACATGTATATGGTGTAAAAAATGTGTTTTATTTTTATTTGGAATTTTGATATAATACATTACTGAACCAACAGTCAAGGTATATTTTTCACAAATTATTTTCGAATTCACAAATTTGTAACTAAATGTAAGACTGAAGGGTTTAGCTCAAGACTTAGGATAAAACATTTTGGATTATTTGGGATTTAATTTCCAGTACTGCAAGTTCATTTTAATTTTTCACTTTTTTCGTTGGAAATATTTGTTGGTTTTGCCTCTATGTTACATAGTTTAAGAGCATAAAGTTGTAACAATCTATCAGTACTTGGCACAGGTGTATATTATCACCCCTGGACGCAAATATGCTATAAACTGAAAGACTTTTGTAACATTTATGAGTTTAAAATATTATTACTTGCAATATATTTTTAATATTATTACTTGCAATATATTTTTAGATGGTATTCCAAATCCATTGTAGCTCAACCAGTATGTAATTGTTTCCTGTATTTATGTACTGCTAGTTAAGCTGGAAAGATCCAAAAGTGCCCACCACTAGTGCCCATAAGAAGTCTCAAACTCTGAGAATCGAGTCCATTCTCTATTTTTTCTTCTATCAAGCATAAAATACTTATTTTGCATGCTAATACATTTTGTTTTCAAATATCTCTCATGTTAGTAATAATCTAGCATAATTTGTGAAAAATTATGTTTTTTTAATTGACAGTAAAGCAGCCCATGATTGTTTGAAACTTTATTATAGTACATTGCTTTTTATATCAAGCAAGAGGTATGGAGATGTATGCATCATTATGTCGTCCATTCATTCATCCATTCTTCCATCCATCACAGAATCTTTCGAATGCAATTTATAAGTTCTTCATAGATAGCCATCATAAATATTATGGTCATCACCTTAAGTTGCAGGGGTCAAGCTTAAATTGTAGGGTGAAGTGACTTCTCCTTTCAGTTGGAACAGGGAAAAGTGGGAGCTAAACAGGGAGAAGTAGAAGCTAATCTGAGAAAAAGTGAGACATTAGCAAGTATTGCAAAATATATATAAGTATAATATATATGATAATGCAGCTAATGCAAAATATATATAAATATAATATATATGATAATGCAGATATATATATATATATATATATATATATATATATATATATATATATATGGTTGGTTTGTTGTTTGGCTTTAGTGTTAGTGTTAGTCTCGAGAGACAATGGAAATTGAGAGACAATGGAAATGCGCCTATGAAAGGTGTCCTAGTTTGTAGCTGTGCAGTGTCTTCTGTGACTATAAAGTCCTACGGGAGTGGCAGTCCTTGCTACAGTTGCTACACTTGAAGTATGACTCCGGTCTTGGTTGGAATTACATCCTCTTCCTCTGAGATCTTTTCTCATCAGCGAGCTGTTGTAACTTTTCCTCTTTTCCTCTTTTCCTCGCTGGCTTTCAGACCTGTGTACAGAGCATGTAGCCAGTTTGACTTGTGAGGGCAAGCTCTTCCCAGGTGTTGACCTCTATAGATATATATATATATATACATTATCTTATTTATGTGCTCCATTTCTCAGTATGCTTTTAACAATTTTAAACAATGCCTTATTTTCAAGTTTAACAATATGTTGTATGTTTTTTATCAACCCATTTTGTACATGTTTACAAATTATTATATTCATACCCATTCTATTCATCATACTTGTAGCATATGATGTTTGGATTGAGATGCAGGTAAATTGGAGACATGACTTAAAAGGCACAGCAGAAGCTATACATTGTAATTAATTTTAACTGAAATCAGTAACAAGATTGCTGTCTTGTAATTTCAAGTTGGTAAAAATGCTTATTAAACTACCATTTAATTTTTTTATTTTATTTTGTACAAATTTTGTGTAAAATTGCAGTCAAAGAAGATTTATAGCATTCTTTGAAACAACCCCTAATTCATGTACATAGTAATAAATGCACAAGTGAATTCAAAATATACTCTTCGTTCTGATTTTCCTTGTTCCCAATAAAACATTACTGTAACTATTCATAGACAACACACAAAAGCACTAAAGTAAATAGATAACTAAACTGGACCCCTTTTCCACCCAAAACTGAAACATTAGAAATACCTTAGAAAACACTCTTCACTGATCACATTTTTTTTTAAAAGCAAATTACTATTTATAGATGCATTTCACCAAGGGGGCATCTCAGAAGTCATAATCTACATCCATTTTACGTCGGAAAAAGCGAGGGTTAAGTCATTTTCAATTTCATAACAAAAGAATGCGAAGTTTACAATTCTCAGGCGATTTTTTTCGAATACTTCACCTGGTAGCGTGACCCTTGAAATTGTGCATAATGATGAATCAATTTGCTTCTTCAGTATTTTTTATAAGAATTATTGCCCTTTTTGACTTGCAGTTGACTGCAGTGTACAATAAAATCATGTGAGTGGTTCCACAGATTTCAATGGATTGTCATGAAACTTGGTAATTGTTATGGTCATTATTTGAAAATACATGTGGACAAATCACTTTGCTGGCACAGTTTTTGTTTTAGTTACTACCCCTTTGTCTTGCAGATGAATGAAGTGTACAGACCCTGAAATGGGTAATTTTACCAAATCGGCAATTCATTTTCATTTCATTGGTATTTTGTTGGCATTCTATTTACATTTTATTTACATTCAGTTATCTTTCGATTCACTTTTTTATTTTGTTCCTCATTTTTTTATATGCCTGCCATAAGTCACAGTGCATTGTGTTACAATGTGCATCTATCCTTCTATTTGTCTGTCTGTTGTCAGTTTTATTTCTACACAATAACTCACATTGTCTACCATCTGCAATTAGCAACTAAACAGATGGCTTCAACTTGGGCTAAGAAAGAACACTAAAAAGATCAAGGTCACTTTGTAACAGGAAAAATAGTTTCTACAAATTAGTTGCAAGTTCTTCAAAATCTGCATGTTCCACTTGGGGTAAGTTAGGACCCGAGTTATTTTAGGATTAAAAGGTGAAAGGTCAGGGCCATTGTAACTGAAATTAGAAGTGTTGTTTGCACTATAACTTTTCCACCAATTACAGAGTTACCAAATTTTGAGGATGACTTGCACTTAGGGTAAGGAGGAACTTAGCTAGTTTTGGAGCTAAAAGGTTAAAGATCAGGTTACTGAGTAAAAGATGAAAAATGGCATCTGTACAGTAATTTAATAACTTAAGGTATCCATCATCTGCAATTATGACTTTCAACAGGGATGAAGAAGTACCCAGCTTCTCAAACCAGGTACCAAACATTATTGATTGCTTGCACTTTGGATAAGGAACAAGACTTGATTTGGGTCTCAGTAGGTAAAATGTCAAAGTTACTGTAACTGAAAAAAGGAAATTGTTTCTAAACAGAGGATTATTAAAACATGGGGAGGTAGAATAATGTGTTGTTTATGATACTCTTATTTGTTTATTGACTCAGAAATACATTTAAATTTTTCACTTGTTACTTTCATCCTTTGCTTTCTTTCATTTCTGCATGTTTGGAATGAAATAGAAGTGCATTTACCAATGTCTGGTTTTCTGATTTCAAGAGTGTTAAAAGAAAAAGAAAAACAGGTTTTTATATCTTGTCATTATAAATGTGCATTTTAATGACATACCCAATGCATAAAATGCCCTCCTCCCCCCCAAAAAAAGTGAATCTATGGCAAATTAAAATATAACCACATCTGTTAAAAATGTATTTCAAGTGTATTTGTCAGCAAAGTCAATTTTATATTTTTGTTTTTGTTTTATTCAAATCAAGATTTTATAGATACAGTGATGTCATCAACTCAGTGGTAGCAATTCTATTTGTTTGTCTCAACAAGTACAATGCCATTACTTGTCCAATGCGAAATTTAACAGTGACTTGAAAATAGCCAATTCACAAATCCATTCATGAAGTGCATCTGTATTATCTTTTCTTCTTTTATGATTCATCATTCTACTTTATGCTTTTGAGCTGTTTTCTTAAAATGCTTTCATCATTTTAACTATTTGTTCTGAATTCAACTTTGAATTCATTTTGAATTCATTTTGCATTTCATTTTGCAGTATGTTTTTGTTACATTGGTAAAAATACCTTCTTAGGAATTTGCATGACAGAATTTTTTAACATAACTAACTTGTCACAGTTTTTGATGGCTTGTTTTGAAACTATTAGTAAATCACTGTGCTCCTGCATTTGCCAAGAGTTATTGCTTTTGTTTATACTTGAAACCAGATGTGGTGTATGACATTAGTGTGAATGCAACAATATCCTTGTTTTAATGGATTGCAATGAAACCTTTTACAATTTTTTTTAGGCAAATCAGTATACTCTTGCAATTTGTGTTAAGAGTTATAGCCCTTTTTGTACTGCAGCTGAATACAATGCACAACAGTAGCTTGTGAATGAGGAAATTTATGCTTTTTTATGGATAGCTGGGAAAGTTGGTATTCACTTACCTAGAGACAATTTGCCATTGACAAATCTGTGTCCATCATGATTTTTAAAAGAGTATTCTGAATGCAACTACTCTGAGGTTTTAATGGATTGCTTTTAGACTTGGTGCACATAATGGTCATCACCAGAATTTGTACATGTTGACCACTCATTGTACTATTTTCTGAAAACTTAAGCACTGTTTTGATTGCAGACTCATTTCCATGATATGGTTTGATGTGGGATATGATGGCCCATTACATGAAGTTGTAGCCTATTACAGACTTCTTACACAAATTGAAATACCCAAAATAAAATGTTTTTGCTTTCAATGCCATATTATTCAGATGAATAAACTGTAAATTTAAATTTGAACACATCACTTTGCTGACAAAATATGTTTTATGCTAAACCACAAAATCTGATGCACATGAAAAAATTATATCAAAATGATGTGGTATTTTTTTTTAGTGATTGCTATTGGTATTTTAAAAAGTACTGTTTGGTTTATTTACAATTATGTTACAGGTAATAGAGCTAGACCTGTCAACTGTGGTGCCCTGCTGTTCAGGCCCCAAAAGACCACATGATAGAGTTCCTGTAACTGACATAAAGAAGGATTTTGCAGACTGTCTTAACAACAAAATAGGCTTTAAGGTGAGTTACTGCAGTTCCTCTTTGAAATAAGAGGGCATATGAACTACATTGTGAATGTTTATTTGTTTTCAAATACTCACAAGGCTATATGGATAGCTTTTAAGCTTATATCAGCCAGGGGTTAGGTTAATGCCACTTTTGTTTTAGAGTTATCACTGCTGGAAAAAAAAAAGAATTAAAAAGGAAAAAAAAAATGGTTTCGATCATGGCCCTCCCTACTGCACCTCTATGTTTTGGCCTGCGTCCATAAAACTTATTAGCTGGCCACTACATGCCCGCCCCGTTTGAATAATTCTGCTGAAGCCCCAGGTTCAGACCCTATCCATAGAAAAAATGAAAGTAATGTTGCTTATTTTGTGTGTTTGTGGGAAATCCTATGGCTTATTACAGGCTGACCCAAATTGAATGAACCTATGTGCCAAAAGCCCTGCAGATTCATTGATGTTAGTGCAAATTCTCTGTCAGGATAGGGGATTTTTTTAAATCAGAAGAAAGAGACTGAGTTAAGACAATGTAGTGTTGAAAAGCAGTTATATTTATCATTATTTTGTGAAATGTTTAACAAGAACAGATGAGTTTTCTAATGAAAATATCCACCAAAGTATTCAGTTTATCTGGGCCTTTCAGATAATACATATATCTTTAATTCTTTTCCAACATTAAAATATTGAAAACCCTTACCCAGACTAACTTGTGCCCATATTACTTTCTAGTAGCTGGATATTTGAATATGGCCAGTTTACCCCAAAAGGGGTTTGTTATGTTATGTATAACAGTATCGTGATATGAAAAATGGTGTTGAAGAAGACAGAAGTAAAACTAAAGGTATTGCTCATTAGATGGGGTGGAGGGTTGAGGAGGGGGGCATATAACATTATACTAAGAAAAATAACTAAAACCACAAGACAAAAACAATAACAACAATGGGTATAGTTTATGTGGGGTGGGGGTTGAGGGAAGTGGTATATCTGTATCATAGAATCCACCCTATATACAACTGGGATATAAATGTTAACTTACGGAAGTAAATAAACACTCTGTTCACAGAAGAATGTGGACATAAACTGGTCTCCCAACTGACAGAACTTTATCTAACCACAACATACTTACAGGGTAAATATGTGATGCAAATCCGACTAAAAAAGAAAATGAATGGCAGCAATAATTTACCCATAGCTATTGTTTAGCTTTCATTTTCATGCCAAAAAATATACTGTTCATTTAATGTGCATACATCCTCCTTTAGAGTGTAGAATTGTCAGTATGATGCCATTCCTTGTGCAGCTTGCTTGTCTCTGGTATGTTGTGTGTGAAACAAGCACAGATAGCTCGTCTTTCTCAAGGATGTTGATGTGATCAGACATGTGCCAAACACAAAAGAAAGTTTGCCTGTTGCAGTGTTTTTTGACTGCAATTGTAACCTGGCCTGTACAATAATTATTTCTGATGGATAACCTATTAAGGTTATCCATTCGTTTTTTTCCTAGATATTTATGTGGTAACCTTTTCCCTCCTGTTTCAGTTCTTCCAGGGACTTGGGGTTACTTCGTGTACACCCACAGGGATCGGATAGACTATAAAAATCATTTATATCTAGGTACCAGTGACCATTCCATTTGCCTAGTGGTTAAAGCCTCTGCCTCGGATATAAGAGGTTGCGGGTTCCAACCCCGGCTGAATCTCAACAAAGACTTATAAAAATGGTACTAATAGCTGCCTCGCTAAATGCTCAGGATTAAGAGGTTACAGTTTAGACTGGTTAGCCTGGTGTCAGAATAATATGATTGGATGGGACATGATGCTGCACATCTTGGCATGATGCCTCAGTGCTAGACATCACTATGAACTGCCACACTACAAACACCATAGCAATATGATTGCAAAATTGTTAAAGCTACATGAAAAATCCAATTCACTCATGCATATCTGGGTACCAGTAATCGTTTATACAAGTAATAACAACAGCATGCTCACTAGATGCTGCAAATTCTTCAGTTCAGATTGACACCACAGTAACCATGTAATTTATGTTTGACCTTCTCTGAGCAGACTCTCAGCCCCTACTCACTGTGTTGCAGTACGAGACTTACCGCATAGTGTACCTAGACACTCTTTACCTCCTAAGGGCTTATCGATTCCTACACACTCTCCAATTCAGAGTACCCTCAGTGATGCTATCTCTGTTGTGGTAGACTAATGATTTAACACAGAGGAAGCACAAGTAATGCCTGCTCCTTCATTTCAGTTAGATGTAGTAGAGGATGCATTGTCTTATGACAAGGTCAGTGATCGTCCTGGGCTTCGCCAATGTCGAAAATTGTGAGATTTTTTTTTTCCTTATTGGCAAAAAAAATTACCAGTTGTCGATATTTTTGGCGACACACTTTTTGGCAGTTTAACTTGTACATACAATCAACGATTTGGAGTGGAGAAATTCAATGGGACCATGCAAGCATGCAAGGAAGTCACAGACTTATTTCAGACTTTACACTGACCCACATAAACAAATCCCTTGGCAGTGCAATGTTACATCATAATCCACTAATGTTGACATCTGGCCTATGTACTGAATGTAATGATACCTACAATCAACCGACTTATGAAGACACCAACAGAAACAGCTACAAGTAATTGAACTTCTAATCCTTCCCTGTTTTCTTTTTAAATTATACCAATAAATAGTTTTGCCAACACTCTAGAGAAAATTTATTACCTTTGAAGTACCAAATGCTCTCCATAAATACCAAACAAATGGAAAAAAAATATCTATCAGAATTATATACTGTCAGCAGTGCAACATTATCATGGGTAAACGCAAGTTAGACGTTGCATGTAAATTAAATTAAATTAATGTAAATTAAGAGTAAATTAACAAAATTAACAGCATTTGGATTTAATACAAATTCATCGGATAACACAGTCGCTGATCCTGATGTTATTCCTGGCAGTCCTGCTCATTGATCTTTTACTTTTGCCCTCAATCCTGTTACGTCTGCAGAGACTTACACTGTGTAACAAGAAATATCAACACAAACAAGTTTTGCATAATTGAATAATTTATTTCTCAAAACGATTGAGTCCGAAAATACGCCGACTGGAACCTGCCATTGGGAAGTTTTTATATTTATATTTAAGCATCGTTTTCACTAATATTCTCCGATATTACAGGTCCAATACACATGAAATTTTCAAAAACGACATGCCATTTCTACCTGTGGAGTGCGTTATTTGCCTCCCCCTCCCAACGTGCCCCCATTTCATATTTTATACAATAGCTAAAGGTTAGACTTAAGTCTCTGTGACATACTTCAAAGACACTGCCTGTTACAGTGAGTGAAGCACTAGTAATTGATTGACAAAAAGTCCTTTTCTGTGATAACTAGTAATGCCAAAAAGGGGTATGCATTTGTTTTTTCAAATTTTGTTACAAGCTACCATACATATGAAAACTATTTTCCACATTTTATATCCCACCTTAATTTCTTATTGTTAAAGTCAGAAAGCCTGCCAGTAGCTTCTCGTGGGTCGGTGGTTCTTCCCTGGGTTTTCCAGGGATCTTCCTCCACCATTAATATAGGCCGCCATGTAAAGCCTATCTTGTGCTGAAAATGGTGTTAAAACATATAACAACAACAATTTATTGTTAACTAGTGGCTCTGTAACAAAAACGCACGGACAAAAGCGTGCTGACATATGAGCACAATGCTAAACAACTTCGACAAAAGCGCGCATGACAAAACCATGATGGTATTAATTAAGTTAAAGTAAACAATGTGTGTGTGGTATTCAGTAATCCAACTCCAAGACCATTATTCTCATTTCAATTCTAATTAACTGTAATCTGCGATCAAAATAATTTACTTTCATGTTTTCAGATGAATTAATTATAATTAACTTTAACTGACTGCCTCTTTTTGCCAAAGATAAAGGCATCTCATACAACATTAGCATTTAGAGTAATATACTTAGTAAATGTTTGTTGAAGCATTTGAACATGTTAAAATTACAATTATTATTTATTATTATTTGTAATATTTGGTCTTACATAGAAGAACTATAGGCTAAGTACTCAGAAAACTATTTTAAAAATGATGTTTTTTGTTATTTACATCTTTTGCAGAGTGCATGTCGATGCGCTTTTGTCGGGTCACCTTAACTATTATATGCATATAACAATGTTGACTCAGTCAATAACAAATTTTTTTTCCGAATTGATATGATGATCACTAATGCCTATATATATGATACATTTATGCCAGGTGTTGACTCTTGTAACTTTCATTGGTGGGAATGGAGATCCAAGTTTGCGTGTCAAGAAAAACTCGACAGCATTCATTGAGATGTACTTTGTGAAGCTATACATAAAATGGGGGGTAATTAAAAAAATATGAGCTAGACGTTGTTGATGTCAACAAAGTTGATATTTTTACATTTGAAAAATCTTTTTTTCAGATGTAAAATAGTCATCATCATGTAATGATTATTTTATAATATAGCTGTACTAATTGTTGTCAATAAAGTAATAACTATCCCGTGTTTTTCAATTTTAGTTTTCATAGCCTATTACATTAACAGACTTGGAAAATATATTCACTATTTAATTTGGCAACACTTTTTTAAAATTGGCGACAAAATATTGCAGTTGGCGATTTTTTTTGGCGACAACTTTTAAAAGCCAGGACCATCTCTGCAAAGCAATAAATGAAGTCTATCACCAACCCACTGCACAATCCAAAAAGATCCTTTACAGTCTGAAAAAGAACTTGGGGTGTAACTTTATCCACACCTCTTTCTTCCTCATTCTTCTACAGTTGAGGAAATTGCTGAGAGGTTTTGGACAGGCCAAAATATTAATCAACAACATTGAGGGTGGACAGTTTCCTCGAATGTTGTGACCGTTTGCCTCCTCTGCCTTCTGGTAGGTACATTCCCTAATGTGGCCCACAAAACCTCCCCAACTTGATGCCAGTGCGACCAAGGTGGGTATTTCAAATGGAGCTTTGGCACGCCTTTACGTTAAAGACATTGAAACTATGGAACTGAAAGTCCGTCTACTTGTCACCATAGCTTCTCATGCTGATCTCTTCTCAAATGCTGCTGCTTTTAGTATGCTGAGGGAAGTATCCTTGAACCCAGCCAACCTTCAATGTGTGCTGGAAGCCAAGACATTTCATTATGCACTTTGTTTCTGTGGCTTGTCGGCAGAACTTCTTCACATCCATTGTGATCTTGCTTTGGACTCTTCAAAGGTACTTCTTGATCACAACAAAGACATCCTTAAGGCTGATCCACCTAAAGCTTAACCCTTTTATCACGGCAGACCGCATATGCGATCAGGGGAATTTACTCCGTCAACACTATGGACCGAGTTTTCGGTCTAGGGCAGTGTTCCTTTTTAACGTTATAGTACCCGACTAAATATCTTTCGGGATACCTCTAATAACTTCCATCTGGTAATGTAGATGTTATATTTGGATTATCTCGTGAGTTTAGCTTGTATACAACTAGAAATAACGAACAAAGTAGGAACTTTGAACGTGTTTTCCAAATGCTGAAATTTGTATCCAAAATGGCGGCATTTGAAGGATTTTTAGAGGAGAGTTTTCGGAGGATTTAAATAATTCTGACCTGATAAATTTGTTTGACAATGAGAGAAGATGTATGGAGAGACATTGGAATGCACTTGTGGGTGACAGTGATGACGATGAAGATGACTTTGAAGGTTTGAACCAGAGGAATTGTATGCTCCATGTGGTTTTTTGTTTTTTTTTGGACGAAGCCCAAAAACCAAAGAGATTTATTTCAGTTTTCTGACAGAGTTGGGCACACCTGAGAGTTATATGGCTCCAGGAAAGCTTCCGATTATTTTCAAATATGCTATTCAGATGAAGTGTTTGGAAAAATTGTCCGTTTAATGAACTTCAATGCAATGAACTTCAATGCGCCGATCAAACGTGGCAGCGGCGATATAGGTCACTTAGGTGTGTGGACAGATCTCACCTTGGAGATCATTTTGGTTCATTTTATAGAATTTTATATATTATGGACACCATGAAAGAAAGACTTGTGTTGCTACTGTGATTATTCACTAGTACATCTAGGGTCAATTGAACAAGTTTTGAGAACATTCTAAGTTTTCTAAGAGGTAATAAAATAATTGTATTTTACCTGTTGTTACCTGTTTGTACCTGCATTTTAACAGTTGTAATAGATATGAATTAGTCATAAAATTTGATTTTTAACCTTGATTTTGACACCTAATCCAGCCAGATATCTTTAACATTGGCAAAGTTATGTTGTTTCAAAGTCCACAAGTCATTTTGCTTTACAACTCCAAAGTTACTTAGTGTTGAGGACTCTATGCCTACAAAGTTACTTAGTGATGAAAGGGTTAAAACAAAGATTTTTAACTAAAAATAAGTAACCTTCCATAGCTCCACTACCAATAGAAATGTAAATCAACTCTGTGCTGCGGATGATACAGATAGGCTTTTGTCTCCGGTGAGGGTACCATTTCTGTCTTTAGGTATCCAAAGGAAAACAAAAGGGTAGGAAGCGTCTTCTCCTCTTTCACAAGAGTTCCATAGACATTTCAGATGCCACTATTTTACAATGGATTGTCCCCTCATGGGCCTACCTTAATCTCTACTCCTTGAAGGACATCATGAGAGCAGCATTTTGGCATTCCCATACTACATTTTCCTCCTTTTACCTCCGCTTGTTATCCCAACAAACTTAAGGAATCTTTTCTCTGGGTCACATCATTGCAACATATGTGGCCCCAAGAAATACCAGCCTTCCATGACAGTTTTTTTGGCATGAAGAAGAAAGCTAAACAATATCCATGGGTAAGTATTGCATACTTAAAATTAAATTAAAATTAGTTTTACGCGTCCCCAAAAATCTACATTAACCAATGGTGAGTATTTTCCATTTTCTTTATTTTAATAAGTTTAAGGGATCATCAGCAAACCTTCCTTACTGACAAATTCATTTAAACATTAGCCGTTGGTAATCTATTGCTGCTGTTAAAATGTATTGATTTTGTCAAATGCCCTCATCCCACCTAGCTCTGATGCCCTGATATGCTTGTTTTGCACATAACATACCAGTGACAAGTGAGCTGCATGAGGAATTGCTTCATACTGAACATTCTTCACTCTAAGGGAGGATATATGCACATCAAATAGATGGAGCAGTTTTTTTGGCATGAAGAAGAAAGCTAAACAATATCCATGGGTAAGTATTGCATACTTAAAATTAAATTAAAATTAGTTTTACGCGTCCCCAAAAATCTACATTTTGTTTAATCTTCTGTACAGTCTACTGTTCCAGATAAGATACTGCAAATATCCATTTACAAATACGTTACAAATATGGGAAATTCTGCATCATCCAGTAATCCCCTTTTCATGTAATTATCACAACAATGTATTGCTTAGTTATGAAAGTGGCATTTTTGTGTGAACATGGACTCTAATCAATAGTGTACGATATCAAAAAATGTGACATCACAAGAATTGGACATTCTATGTTGAAATGTGATTGTATCTTTATAAAATGTTCTGTTTATTCATATGGATGTTTGTTCTTTGATTTATAGTTTCTTAAAAAATATAATCTAATTTTACTAGTTCAGCTTTGTTTGGGACTCTTTTTTTTATGAACAGCAAATGAAAGTTGCAGTGCCTGTGAGAATGATCAAAATTATTCATTCTTTCTAAATAATTTCCACTGAAATAAAAACTAGGTGATAAAAGAATCTCAAATGGGTAATTATTTGATATTAAATTTATGAAACTCATTGAATCATGTCTAGCTTTTGCTTGCCAAGGCTTGCAAAAGCTGGACTATTTGTTTCATAATTCAATATTATATCATTACCCATTTGAGATCTTCTATAGAGCTTTTCAGTAAGTGTTGTCTCCCCCTGATAGGAACGTTTTAGTGCATTTTGTGCACATGCATTAACTGAAGCTACTATTTCCATGGGTTACCTATTCATCAGCTGTTAAAGAATGCCTGTTGCAAAAACCCACAAGTATTGTTGCATTTATAAGCAACTTTAGAAGAAAGGAAGTAAATGTGAAATCAATATCATTGCACAGATTTCCTGCGAGATACAAACTACATAGAATTTGGCTCCAGCGGTCACAGCTAGTAAATATTTCATTTACACTGCTAACAGCCAAATGTGTTCCATTGATGTTGTCAATAGAAGTGGCCATTTAAAGAGTATCCAGTGCCTTCAGTCTTTCCGAACAAGGCATTTTAAATCTCGGTAAGTGGCTAAAATGAGTACATTTTAAATGATTTTAAAAGTAGGATTCATATTCTGTAATGTATTTTAATCAGCTGTAATCACATATGCTTTTAAACAATAAAATATTCCATATTTAAGTTATTCAATGTATTCTTCTTGGTGATGTGTTACAACTAGTGACATAAAAATGCAACAAACTGCTGCTGCTTTGAGTCTAATTTGATGTGCTGTCTTTTATCCACTATTGAATTGTCTTTTATCTAATGTTAAATTACCTTTCAAATGGCTGTTATCATTGGTACTCTGATATCTACATGTTGACTGTTATACCGTACATATTTAATATTTGTGTACCTATCTGTTGACCTATGAAATACTTCTACTATTGTTATGTCAGCAAAAAAACTTGTATAGAACTTTTGTTGTACATGTATGTATTTTACCAAACCACCAATGTTATTATATAAAATAAAACTTAACACCTGGACCAACTTGTAATTCTGCTTGCTACATGCAGTTAGTAACTGTTACAAAATTATGCCTATAATATTTTTATAATTGGCTAATTTCAGAATCTGGAGAGTGAATCCATGGATCTTGACAGTGGTGACCTTCAACTATATCAAGATCTTGAACATGTTAACATTGTTCAACAACAGAGTGCTGTCAAGGATGCAGAAGATTCAAATCATATTTCAGAATCATTTATAGCTAAAACAATCTTTCTGAACACCTATACACTTGCATGATTACTGTGGACCCATAAACGTAAAAGTTGTTGCTACTCATATTAACAACAAATCAATACAAACCAATATCATACAGAGAATGGATGCTTTCACACTCCTGTTCACAAAGTGACAACTGTCAATTGAGGGATACAGGTTAATTCTGCTGTTTTAACATCTGAAGATAATTGCAAATGATGACCAAAAAATGCTATTTTATACTGGAATTCCAAATTCATCGACTTTCAAGGCATTATTGCATAAAATTGAGAACGATGATACAAGTCAGACAGCTTTTTATGGTGCTACAAGTGTAAAGGGACATCCAGTAGATGAATTCTTTCTTGTCTTGATGTGAATGAGACTGGGTTTATTACTGGAAGATTTAGTGGATCAATTTAATAGACATGTGAACTTGGATCTGCCATTATGGCAAACAAAGGATTCCATATTTTAGATATCACAACCCCTAAACATGTCATCACTCCTTTTAAACAAAGGAAAAAGCAGTTTTCCAAAAGAGAAGTGCCACAAACAATTGCTAATCTTAATATCCATGTTCAACTTGATAGACAGATGGCAAGGATAAAAATATTTAATATTCTTAAAACTTTTAGGCCTATAAATGTGTCACAACAGGCAACAAAAATATGGAAGATATGTACAAATTTATAACCACCACTTTGCAAAGCAAGCTAGTATTACACATACTTTAACTCTAATGTATTAAAGCAGTCTACTAACATCATATGCATGATGACATTACTTTCCAGATTTATGTGGTATTGATTTTGACATTTAGAAACAGCTGCATATATAAGAACACAGATTAACAACTAATTTAGTAAAACATATATGTTCATGTCAATTGCAGTCTTTATTAAATTTTTTTTAACTCTTCAGTGCATATTGTGTAATTTTGTATTCAATGCTTAGTGAGTCCATAAATCATTTGAAATGTACTTTATTTTTCTTCCTTATCATCACTTAGCAACTGGTACAAAGGAACACCTCTAAGCACACATATTGTATACATTTCTGGAATAATTCCTTTCAGATAGAATTTAATTTTTCTACCATACTGTTCTACGTTTCTGAAGTGAATGGAATATGTTCAATAAATGGTGGTTGCTTCAAGGTTCAACCACAAAATCATACCAATTCTTGGCCAATTGTCCGTGCACATGAAAAATGTTAATGCTTCCTTTTTAAGAGTACTTTGCCATGGAGGTCTTGGAGATATGAATTTCTATTTGTTAGATGCTGGACACTTTATTTTCAGTAGCCTGAAGAATCTTGACAAGAAGAATCATGAATATGTAGACATGCACCCAAATAAGTGTTAAGCCCATAATGTGTCACATGAAGAAAAGGATGAATTTGTCTCCTTATGTTTATGTATGCTCTCCTTGCTGCAGGTTCATAATCCCTACCCCATTTGACACACTTATTATCAAATGGTGCATAGCTCATGATAACTTTCACTAAATTTTCTGGTGAAGTACAATATTTACCATATATGTTGCAGAGATCTCGGAAATGCTTAATTACATTTGATTTGGGACGCAAACATTTGATTTGGGACGTATAAAATTGCTGACACAAGAGTCCTCCGTATGCACGTTTTTGTTGCAAGAGGAAACTTTTGCGGCAAAATAAATATGTTCTAATCACTATGAAAAATGAAACAATGCTTTTATTTTAGTTTTAGTTTGTTGCTGACTTCTTTGATCAAAGGTCGCTGGCTTGATTTGATGAAGGTGCATGTGTTATTGAAGGTGCCGCTAAAGGCTCACTTTGATGGACAAAACAAACTCCCATTTGCGGCAACATCAAATGAATTGTAGAACATTGATACAATTTTTAAAAAATTTCTTTAGTATATATCAGTGCTTCAGAGGTAATCAGTTTTCATTGAAGCTTCAGCAAAACTATTTTTTCTGGGTTTTTTATGTTGTATTTTTTAATTGCTGTCATGTGGTCGACTGTAGTCATTTCACATTTCCACCCTCAGATGCAGTCGATTGTAGCTAGTCAATTGCATGGCTAGTTTGATTATATTACAGCATGCAAGTATCAAGGACAGATATCAGCATAAGCGGATTATATTATAACATAAGGGTGGTTTGTCAATATGAAATAAAGATTTGTTTATGTAACAATTGATTCCAGTGCATTTTTATATCCAAGTTTGCAGCTTTCTGTCATTGCGCCTCCACTCCAAACTCAAGACTGTACCATTTTTATCAGCCAAAAATGTTGTAGCCAAAAATATGGCCAGAAGGTATATTTTTTTCGCCAATATGTAAAACATAATTGCAATTTGCGACATTGGCAAAGCCCAGTGCAATCACTGTTATTGATTTCATTTCCGGCTGTTGCCGTATAAATTTTGCCCGCAAACTCGAAATCAAGAGACTTGGACAAAATGCTGTTTGTAAAAATTTAGACAAGTGTTTTAAATGGAAAAATGATTTCAATGAGATTCAGAACTGTGCTAAAGTTGCTATAACTGATAGTTCGGATGCAACCATAGCCAAGTGTAAGAAAGTACATGATTTCTAGCTTAGTTCAGACTGCAACTTTTGCTGGTGGGATGGCAACTTTTGCTGGTGGGACTCCTATTTTTACCAAATTAGGAGTCCTGGACTCCTAGTTTTAAAATCCTAGCGAAACCTCTGTGTTGGGAAACTGTATATGTTGGGACACCATACATTAATTTTAAAAGTAATTTTTTTGTGCACTTATGTTCTGGGCAGTTGTTTTGGAGTCATAAATTGGGACCTCATTTAAATCATTAGAAAATTACATGTCAAAAAATGCAATCCAGCTGAAATTTTATTTTAGAAAATGTAAAACAGTGTACATGAGATAAAATTCTTCAATCCACTGCAGCAGCATATAATCAACACAGCCTTTCTCCAGCATATACAATCCAATCTTTAGGTGCATGAACATTTTTTTAAAACTTTCTCAATTTGTGAAGTGGAAACTGCAAGGACTAAAAACAGATATTTTCAAATCTGCACCAGACTAATTCTCACACCTTTTACCCCATCTTATTGTCAGTCTATCCAGGAATGCAATCAAAGTACACTAGAATCTCATCCATATTAATGATCATATTGTCAGCAAAATCATCTGCTTCTCTTTTGGTCTTCACAAGTTCATCACATGATTTTATTTTCTCCAAATCTTCTGGGCAATGCTAGGTCATTGATGTCCGTGGATAAAACACTGTATTGTGTCACTTTAAAAATTGTTCCATTGTTTCAATTTATTTTTCAAACTACTGTGAATACTGGTGAAATGGAACCATAGTTAGCTTCCATATTTTTGTATATTACAATAAAAAAACAACAAAATGACACTTAAAAGAGTTCATAGTCAGATTCCAAGGTCAGATTGTTTTGCAATAAAAAAAACTTTTGTATTGATATCCTTTATTAGAAAGGGCTTTAAAGTATCCTAAGTTGGCTTTTGAGGTAGGCTTGCTTTGTAATAAAAATAACCTTTGTCTTTGATGTCCTGTCAGTAAGTTCAAAGAAGGAGCTTACTGCTCACTGCCAGTTGTGTTTCTATGTTGGGCTTCTATGTGCTTGGCATCTCTAGTTATAACTAATACATAGGAGCATTGATGTCTGTGGTTAATAGTAAGGATACTTTTGTAACCTGTGTTTGCAAAAAGGTCGGTTGATTATTTCTCTCTTGTTTTCGATATTGTTGGATCCAATTTTAAGTGCAGTAGTTTCTTTACATGTTATCACTTGACCAGATTTTGACCTTGTAATTCTCCCTTTGTGGTATTCCATCCACATATTGTTAGTATATTGACCTCTCATTTCAAGTTTTATTTTGGCACATTCTTCTTTAGAATAAGATAAGTTTCTGAAGTGGTTATTAAAACAATTGTGTCATTTTTAGATGACACATCTGATTTGGCCGAAAATATGAAGTCATTGTTGTCAGTGAGTGATGGTATTATGTTTGCTCCTTCCTTGGTCTTTTCAAAATGTGTCAACCATCCAGCATTGGAATTTTAATTTAACAGTTTCTGGCAAAACCTTTCAACAGTTGGTTGAAATAAAGGATCCTCAGTATTAGTTTGTGAGCTTCAAAACAAAAGATTCATTACTTTCTTCGGACTAAGATGCCATTTTCTGAGATTTTTCCGTTTTGATTTAGTAGAAATTGAAGCATTAGTTCCACCCTTTTTTCTGTTCAGATATATTCACAAGTGCATAAGATTGCCCCTGTATGACCAACCTGAACAAAGTAAAATCAAACTCAAGGAAAAGAACTCATATACAAGGCCTCCCACTTTTTATATGATTATATATTGTAATAAGTGATGGAATTTAATTGAGGGTTTGGTGGGGTATATTGTGGATATAAAGTCTTATGCTTTTTCTCTTTTTCTAACTTGTTTTTAAAGTAAAATTAATAAGTTAGGATACACATTTTGAATTATTTTTTAACAATGCATATAGATACTTTTTAATATTGCAGCTTAGACATTTAAATACTGCAAGAAAAGGATATGAACATTTTAAGCCTATTTGAGGAGGTATGAAAATGAATGTATTCTGACACTGTTGTGGCATAAACAACTAAGTTTACAAGTATCATAAAACTGTGTGTGTGTGTATGTGTGTGTATATATATATATATATATATATATATATATATATATATATATATATATATATATATACACACACATACATACATACATACATACACACAAACACATACATACATACATACATACATACATACATACATTCATACGTACACAAACACATAGATGAAATAGCTGTATAGTTGCACATTTCCAGTGACATTTTGACTGTTCCATACAGTATAATCAGTATTCTTCTTTCCTATTACTGTTTGGAAGTGACATTATTACTTTACATCTCACATACGAACATTCGTCTGAAGCCTGGTTAAATTTAACACTGTTGACATGCCAGTCTTGCAAAGAAAATAACATTACTCTTCAACTTGCGCATTGCCTTTATTGTCAAAACTAAATAATTGTAAACGTCTGGAATGTTACACAGCTGTTAGGTCTAATTATTCAATGATGACAGTGATATCCATTTCTCGCCAAGAGAAATGGCCAATTTATTGGTTGTCATTGCTTCGTTTTATGCTAAGTTTATGAAATAAAATTCAAATCTTGTTAGATCAATGCTTTAATCCCCTTCACTTGCTTGACTAGTTCTTCCTATTTCCTCTTACATTCTGCCCATGTTGTCAACAATAAGATTAAATTTCCAGGATTTACATCTTTCCAGAGCATTGTCATTTATATAGTTCATTGTAACAACATATATACCAGTAATCAAACCATTAAGGCAACCCATGGAAGTTAATTAAGTGATGACAGTGTCCCCTATCTGAGAGAAGTAATTTTTTAAAAGGTCTATAGCCAACACAAGTCTGCTCTGATAAGTGCTGAGTCAGGAAGAACACAAGTTCACATGATATGTCAAAAAAGAACATTGCTGAATTATTTTGCACATATAGACCACGAAAGATAATGTCCTGTTGAAACAGACACAAATGATTAAAACACAGCATCCCAATTACATTTAAAAAAACAAAATCATTTGAGCAGAAGAGGATACTTTAAAATATTTATGTAAAATGAAAAAAAATGTATGTTTTTACCATGATATGTACAATCTACAGGACTAGTGCAGTAGAGAAGCACATAAATTAGCAGATCTTGTTGCATCTGTAATTTTAACAGGAATTACTGTCCTCTCTTAATCTTGCTTTGTTTTTTGCTTTGCTGAAGTTGATGCCAAGATTGATCTTGATTTTGTTTATTTGTGTTTCTGGCTTAGATATCAGAACTCTGTGACATCAGTAATTTTAATTACATAATTTAAAATCATATGTTGGGGTACTTTATTATCATAGTTTGAGCCAAATAAACCAATTTTCTCTCTATTGCATCCATGTTTGACATAACATGAACCCTCAAAAAGTAACATAATTGAGTTGTTAAATGTTTGTTAAATCATGGATAGGTATAATAGAAAAAAATGTCTAGATACAAGAAGTCTAACTATAACCTTAAGATTGCATGTTTTTGAGGTGCCACAGTTGCTTAAAATATATTGTTCTGTTTGATCCATATTTCTAAAGTAAGGGGGCAGGTACCAACAACAACCAAAAGATGGTGAAAATGTTAAATAGACATCATAAGTGTTATTATACAGATCTTTTGGGCAAAATAGCTTGAATGCAGATTTCTTGCAAGACAACAGGCCAAATGTGGTACTGGCACTAGAAATTTAAAATCACTTTCAAAGCAATGTAAACCATGAGCTGTGAATTTATTTGTGGGGTACAATTTTGTGGATTTTATGGTTGCTGCAGATGTGCATAACAAATTTAAAACCTAATGAACTTTTGTCCATCTCAGAAAACAATAGAAACCCCTTCCACAACTAATGAATTATTGACAAAAATCTATATTTTGTTGTTGCTGTGTTAGGCGAGTTATGAAAATTGTTAAATAAATCCACAGTAGGAGACCCAAGTCTTGTGTCTCCATTTTATGCTGCTTCTAATAAATTTCATAAGGTTGATAATACTACAAACTTCTTTTTCATTGCTACATGAATTAAATTTCAATGTCTTCAGACACCAAACTATTACAGAGCAATTTTAATTTGGAGATCTATCACTACTTAATAATTTTCTTCACATATTTATTTTTGCATATTTATACTTTTTCTTGGTAAGTAACTTAAATTTGCCAAAGAGTTGACTTTCATCAGCTTGTTGATTTCAGGGCTTTGCAGTTCCTGTAGATGAGCAGACCAAGATGGCATCTTTTATGTTTGGTGACCAGGAGTACACTCTTACTCATGGCTCAGTTGTCATTGCAGCCATAACAAGCTGTACCAACACAAGCAACCCCACCGTCATGCTTGGTGCAGGTATTCTGTCATAAACTCTGAATTTGATTTAAATAATTGACAAATTCAAAATTTCCATGATGTTAGAATACAGCAATCATGGCTATAAAAGATAAGTTACAGGGCCTTTCTTTGTCTTGGTATTTAATATTCATAGATTACAGCTTTTATATTTTTTTACATGCCCATTTAATTTGACTAGAGTTGCTTTGCATTTGATACAAATGTTCAGTCTGTATTTTCATATCATACAGTAGTGTTTTGGTGTTTTCTTTGATGTCCACATGTTGATATTTGTAGATGCACTGAATCAAACTTTTATAAGTTCCAAATCATATTGAATGACATTTTTAAGCTAAAAATGTTGAGAAAGTGTGATAGAAGAGGTACATAATAAATACAAAAACTGCATTCATGTTTGTTCTGAGTTGGAGGAAAGATCTTGTTAGATATGGGTTATGAATATCTCTCACCCCAAAAGATTTTACATATATCTTGGCACCATATCAAACTCAATCTGAGCGTCCCAGATGGTTTATTGTGCTTGCATTTACAGATCACTGACATCTCACCTCAGCCTGTGCAGGTTCAGGTCTCGGCTCAGCCACCTGGCATATGTGGGAATGCTTGCCAGTAGCTTTCCATGGGTTGGTGTTTCTTTCTGAGGTTTTCCTGGGTTCTTCCTCCATGAAATATACTGGCCATGTGCTGAAAAATGGCAAAAGCCCCACAAAAACCAAACTTGATTCTTTCCATTGACTCAGAGTGAAACATGTATGTAGTTTCTTGCATAGATCTCAACTGTGTGTCAGTTGTCATAATGATTTGTAAGGATTGCTGTTTGTACAGACTGAATCTCGTAAACATGTTTACTAATAATTATATTGTTAGTAACTCTCTAGACATATATAAGCATCTGTTTATAGTTCCTACATTATTTCTTTATTATCATAGAACAGACCCAATACATGTACTTCAACTAAAGATAAAGTCTACAATTTACATCCTTGGATAAAAATTACAATAAATAGACAAAGTCTTCAATCTGATTAAAATCAGATCCCCACTGTCCTACATGAAGATCTGACATTAACTGCTTAGTGGTCATATTCTGATGACCTATGTTATTACCATAATCACTAAATTTATCAGCTAATTAGATGAAGTCTTATATATTCATGCTATTGAGTGTGCCTATTGATATGATGCACTTTCAAATTTCGAAAGCTGCATTTCTATTGGCTAACTCAAAGGTTGCCAAAACATGACCACTAAGTTGTTGCTATCATGTCTTCACCCAGGACAGTGTAGATCTGATTTTAATCAGATTGATAAAGACCTGTACCAGGATTTACAAAAATATACATAACAAGTGAGTAAAAGCCAACAGGTTTTGTTTTAGGCTCTTGTTAACATGCTGCATCATTAATTTGTAGACCTGTCAACCCTTATTATTTTGCCACATGCCTTACAAAAGTGACCCATAAATTATGGACTTAACAGAATAAAAGCAAAAACTATGGAAATGATTGTTCTTGTAAACTATATAAAATTGGCTTGTCTGTGTTTGATTTTAATCCAGGTGATATATTAAATTTAGAGGAGTTGGTCAGGGAACCAGATTATTTTTACTTGGTATCCAAGAAGCATTAAACTACACATTTTTTCAAGCAAAACATCTGTTTGACCAAACTGTTGATTATAAAAGGTTCAAGTAATGGCAACTAGCAAGTGATACATCTTGAAAACAAAAGGGAAAATAAGCATCTTAAAAAGTGTTAACAATCAGTACAGAGGAATATTGATTCTTGTGAATGAAAGTAATGATGGCAACAGTAATGTTTATTTGACATCACATATCTTAATTGAGTAATGTCTCATGGTGGGAAATATGATTGTTGTCCTGTGAAATCTAATAAAAATTCTAAGAATTACATCAAGTTGAGGGATATCAACAAGCCATTGAGCTCCATAGGATTTAGAACTAAAGTGGGTGCAACTGTACTCTTAAGTAAATAAGATTTATGTGTACTTTACAGATTATTCAGCTGAACTGTTTCCATCCCTGCATCAGTTTGAAATATTCATCATTTTTAAATACATGTTTTCCATCTTTACAATATCAGTAAATGATATTTTGTTACTCCTTGTGGAAAACTGCTCAAAATTATGGCAAAAAAATAAACTTCCTAACTTGAGGCAGCCTCATTAGGGATGGCAGATCTGTTTTGTTGTGTTTTTTTTTTTTATCATATCCTTTCAGTGAAATGTGATGATGAAGTGTAATAAATGCAACAAGTTCAAGGTAAGGAAGACATGCATGAGTCATACCTTGCATGTTCAAACTGTACTTCATCAGTACCATGTTATGTGTGTTCTGTATGGTTAAAGAACATATTTTATAAAAGTTTACCAAGGCAAAGAAAGGGGGGGTGAGGATGCAAAGCTTAAAATTTCTTCAAGTAATCTGACTCATTGGGAAGTGTATCCCCATTTTTAGACAAACCAGGTGGAGCATGGCCTTCTGATTTGTCCATCCTAACATGCCTACGGCTACTAATACTATTATCTTAGTAATAGATCCATTGCTTCAAGACCATGGCTTCTTATCTCTGCAGTTAAAGAAGATCTTAATGACAGATTTTCCATTCAGGCATATATGCTTATGACTACTTAACTTATAGTGATATTTATATGGATCTTAAAGATAGAACTGTCCATTTTGCAAGGTCTATCATATGTGGTTTTATGTCTACAATTACAAAGATCTTAATGATAGATTTGTCAATCATGACATTGCTATAGCCAGATACAGTTAAACTTAAATAGATTATAGATTTGTCTGTCTTGCCTGGCATAAGACTTCCCAAGCACATTATGAAGCAAACCAGCTGTTTGTACCACTATGACAAAATTGTCCAGCTGAGCCATCATTTATTCACTGCTTACAAGCACAGTAATGGCCATTAATTTTATAAAGATGATGCCATTGCATCATTGTTGCCACATGGAATGGGTTATCTGAGAATGGAAGCAGTCCCTTAACATTTTGGCACAAGACACATTCCACTGTCTGTCATACTGAACTCATGGCATTAGATAAAATATACTAGTGGTGGTGGAAATGACTGTCCCCACGTTTCATAAGAGCAGGTTCAGAACATTGTGGCCACATCTTTGATTTTAGATTTGCCTCCTTAGTGATTTTCTGATGAGGGTGAAAACTCTGCCAACCAATATACCAGGGAGTCAATGACCTCAATTCATAAATGGACCAGCTCACCATTTTATGGTGAATGTGCTTGGAAACTTGATATGTTGCTGTTTGGGAGCAGATTTGAAGACATTCAGAAACAAGCTGCTCAATAACTAGCACTCCAACTTGCCACTCCACTAATATTCTAGAAACCAGCTGCCACTACCACAACAGAAAGGCAAGCTAAGCAAAGGGATCTTTCACATCCCAAGTGCCATTCTGATCTCTACATTAAGCCAGCAGACTACAGCCAAACCAGTCTAGGTAGCACCCTTATATTGGAGGTAAGAAACCAAGTTTCTCTACCCCCCAAGTCTGATGTCTCCAGCTGCTGAATTAAAATCCCCGCTACCTGAATTTGTGAGAGCTTTGGATTTTTCTCTCCCCTTCAAACTGGTTCTGTTGTTACGGGCTTAACAGCAATTTTTAGTACAAGATAGGTGATGCATGGCAGCCAGTTTATTTGGTGAAGGAAGACCTGGTGAAAACCTTAGCAAAACCAACTCATGGGAATCTACTGGCAAGCTTTCTCGCATGTCCACAGTGGCTGAGCCCAAGACTCAAACCCACATGGAGAGATGTCAGTGATCTCTAAAGGTGAGTACCTTGGAGCACTTGGACATCTGGGCCCCCATAAATGGATTTGCCATCAGATTGGGATAAGGATGAAATTCTTTAGGAGGTGGTTCGGTTGCTCATTAGCAAATGGATGGTTTAGATTGTATAAAAGGCACAATGTTATGATTCTATTTGTGTCTATGAACTCCTAGGTCTTGACCAAATTAAGGATTTTGAACCCAAAAGCTTGGGCTTTGGATGCACTGTCAATTAGTTAGGAGGGGTTATTGTCATTTGCCTATCCCCCATAGTCAGGGTACTGAAAATAATAAAGAAAATAGCTGGTCATAATGTTACACCCCTGTCTCTTTCATGGCACTTGTCAGGATGACCTTATAAGAGAATGGATTTAAACCGTCAGTTGTGACCAAAAAATTGCCTTATATTTTGGGACAATGTATTTCTTGGGACACCATAAAGTAATTTTTAAAGTAATTTTTTTGTACACTATGTTCTGGGATGCATCATTGTTTCAAGTGGTAAGTTGCTGGACATCTTTTAAATCATTCAAAATTTACATGTCAGAAAATGCACTCAAGTTTAAAACTTGTTTATTCAAAAGTTATGAAACTGTATTTTAGATAAAACTCTTTAATCCATTGCAGCATCACCTGATTGACCCAACCCTTCTATTGCACATGTATGATCCTTTCAGTACACAAATATTTTTAGCTCCCTCATGTCATGAAAAATTCTCATTGCTGGCAACACATCTCCTGCTGCAGAAACTGCAAGGACTAAAGTTAGACTTTTTATCTGCACCAGTGGTATGAATTCTCACACTTTTAACCCCCTTTTTATCAACAATACATTCAAGAATGAGTTCAAAGTTCACTGGAGTTGTATCCATATTAATGATCATATTGTTGGTGAAATCTTTTCTTCTGGCCATCATGAATTCATCAAATGATTTTGTTTTCTCCTTCATATCTTCTGGGAGATGCTGTGTCATCAATATCCTTGCATGAAGCACTAGATTGTGTTGCATTAAAAATTGTTCAGTTGTTTCAATTTTTTTCAAAACTCACATGAATACTGGTAAAAAGGAACAAAAGTTGAATCCATGTCTTAGCCAACTTTGTATTATATAAAAAAGAAAAAATCGGCACACTTAAAAGAATCCAAAATCATCTTCAGGGGTTAGCTTGCTTGGTAATAAAATAACCTTTGTATTTGATAGCCTGCTAGTGAGTACATTTGGGCATTGATATTTGTAGGGTGAATAGCATATGCAGCATTAACTGGCTTTAATGCTGGTGAAAAGATTGTCATTTGCACTTGCAATGAAAATGTATTTTCAAATATTGGGGGTTTTTTTGTTGAGAGATACTGTCATATAGTTAACATGGATATAATAAAATCTTGGTATTTTGCACCTTATGCACGAATGGCATGTGCTTGAAGACAATCAATTGATATTTCTCCACCACCACCCCCTCCCCTTTTGTGATTTTGTTGAATCCAGTTTTCAGTCTGATAACTTATTTAAAACTTTTGAGTATAACCAAACATGATCATTTCTTTTAACTTACTCCTATGAACAATGTGTTGTGTGTCATTTGAAATAAGCGATACACAGTTCATTATGGATGCATACATTACATAATATATTAGTTGTGATAAAAAAAAGTATAAATGATAATGCAATGTTAGTTTATTTTTTTATCAAGTAAGCATTTTATTTATCTATTTTGTTGTAACATACAGATGGAGATGGGGGGCACAAATTCAGCTTAAATTTATCTTGTTTTTTACCTCTTGAGACATATGACCCAGGTAAAAAAAAAGTTTTACCATAAGTTCTGGGACAGGAAAATAATTTATTTTATTGTGTTCCAAGACAGTAGCCAGTTTTGATTTGAATACGCCAAAATCCCTCACCCTGTTACAACTAGAATATGTCCTGGATTTTGTCATGAAAACTTTGAGCCATTTGCCTGGACCTTGCTGAAGCTATTGCCATCCTAAACTGTTTCCTGATAGTTTTAGCTTTAACATTTGGGTTGAGTGACTTGTCTTTCAGTTGCATACTATCTTCAAATTAGATGGTTTGGTGATCCTTCTGACTTGACCAGAATCACCTCGTGAGAATTTCAGCTGATAAAATAAGAGTGATTTCTGTGGGTCTCGCATTTAAATGCACTGTTTTGATCCTAGACATCATAGAAGTTGTTGGCAGGCTTGCAGCATCAACCTTCACTGGACAAAACTTGAATCTGTTAGGCCCCATAACTGTGGCCCAAACAACCTCCAGTCTAGACCCAGTTAAACCAATCAAGTTTCTTAGCCTATCTGGATTTGCTAGTGAATTTTAACCCTAAGAAAATTTCAGTAATCATTTTCTTAACCTAACAGAGCAGTCATGGTTTATGTAATCATGTACTGTGATGCTTTAAGTAGGAGAGAGAGTTATTCACATAGGGAATCCAATCTTCCCTTGAAGGATAACCAAGGTAGGATGCTCAGCATTCAATCCTACTATAAATTATTCCCTTAGTATTATATAAGTGGGAAACACATTTGAAAGAGAAAGCAAAGTTTTAAAGTAAGTAATGTTTCTTTAAGACAATTTACTAGATCACATTACTTAAAAACTCTGCCAACCACCCTGTAATGCTAGCATCCTCATTGGTATTTCTTTGAGCTTAAAACTAGAGACCTGGTGATTGCAAAGGGAGATGATGGACAAGAGTTATTGCTCTTTGCATATGAGACAGAAAAGATGTAATTTCATCATTTTAGTAGTGGGCTTATATCCTAAGTGTTAATCTGATTGGGTAAGTAGTTTCAGAGAAATATGGTTTTATTAAAAACAGTAGTCACTGTATCATATTGTTCATGGATTAGACACAGGAGCTATGGTAGCCTGTGTTTTTTTAAGTAGGAGAGTCTGGCTGAAATTGTTATAACTTTGGAGGCCATGTTTTTTATCTATATTAATAATGTGGTGATTTTTCATCTGTTTCGCTGCACTTGTTACCACCTTGGAGTCCATAATTTAATGCAAATTTCATTAAACTTTTGAAATATATGTTCTTATAAGGATCTTGAACAAAGTTGAATAATGAGTGAGAGCCACAGATATTAATGAGGTGATCTTGCATCTGATTTGCTGACTTTGCTACATCTTTAGAAGGCATGTTTTTTATTATTGTTTGGTCAAACATGGAATAGAGGCTCAAAACAGTAAGATCTTATGCAAGTTTGACAATGATCAAGGTTGATGAATATTTATTAACTCTTTAACCGCTAGCGCCGCGTTTACGGGGTAGGAGGTGATAGCCTACTTCTGAGCTCTCTAGCAACACATGTAGGGTTATGTGCAACACAATAAAGTGGGTGGTATTATAGAAAGGTAGACAGATGTAGCTTTACGATGATACCAAATAATATGGATGTTCTAGTTGCACTATTGCTTTTTGGACCCAAGTTTTTTCCAGCCGAAATTCGCCCGAGGTCGTGATTTGTTTTTTTTTTGTCTGGATTTTAGACTTTTTGGCCTCAGATCTAAGACAGACCAGTCTGAATTGCACACAGACATGTGAACCTTTGCAAAAAATAAGGTATGATGAGCATTTAAAATGAAGAGAGATCTTGACACAAAAATGATGGGTCCTTTAAAAAAAAAAAGAACTCTAATTTTTACCCTTCTGCACATGCTCAGGTGAAAGAGCCAATGAAAATCGACATTTCTAACACAAATAGGCATTACAGTAACCAAAAATATCTTGGAAGTCAATGTATTAGGATCTATTCAGAAATATCTCCCAAAATCGATTTCCTACTCGCATTTCAGGCGAAAATGACAGAAACTCCAGGGTTGAATGGGTTAAGCAATCATATTTCTGATAGAGTGATGTTCTTACCACTGTACATAATGTTTTTGAGTTGATTTTTCTAACACTTGGTGTGTGTGTATATATATATCAAGATCTGGGATTATTTCAGTTATGAGCAAAAGCCATGCATGTTAATGAGGTAATCTTGCATCTGATTGGCTTTGTTTGTTTGTTTGTTGTCACTCAGGTAGCTTTTTATCTGATATGATTTTGATCAGACTTGGTAAAATAGGCTTTTATTGTCAAGATGTCAGATAATAGTATTACTGTATTGACCACATGTTGGGATACAAAAATGTTTTCCTTTCGTGTCCCAAAACTGATGGTGAATATTTTTTTACCTACATGATGTGTTCCAAGACTTAGGAAATGAAATAAATTGTTTTCAGTTTCTGTTTCCTCCCCCCCCCCAACTGACCAAACAACATGTTACAATAAAAAATATATATAGAATGCTTTTTTTTATAATAAAGAAAAAGAAACTAACCTTGTACTGTTATCATTTATTCACTTTTTTGGTAAACTTTAACATTTTATTAAAGGAAAAATATATCCACAAACTTGTTACCACTTTGAAGGCCATAATTTTATGCAATTTTCATTAAATTATTAAGCAATCATATTTCTGATAGATTGATGTTCTTACCACTATAAAGAATACATCCACAGTGTTATTGCTTTTGCCAGACAACACAACATATTTAATTTTGAAAAAACTGCTGAAGAATAAATTAGAACAGAAAAGGTTAAACTCATTGTCATGTATACAAATGATTACTTCTTACCTGAGCTCTTTGTTCTTAGCAAATTTGCATTTAGGAAGAAAAATGTAAACAACTCTAAAAGCATCTTCTTTTTTTAAGTTTTCTTTAATAAATTTTTTTTTTAGTTCATTTTTGACATGTAACTTTTTACTGATTTTAATAGTGTCCCACAACTTACAACTTGAAAAACAATACCATGTTTTAGAACATACAATGCATACAAAAATTTACTTTAAAAAATAATTTTTGGTGTTCCAACATGTATGATAAATACGGTATAATTGAAAACTAGATACATATTAATGAGGTGAACTTGTTTTTGATTGGATAAGCTTAATACTGCATGTGATGTTATTTTTTGGGGTAACCCAATTTTGTTTAAACAGGCTAATTACCCAGATGTTGGATGATTTATGTTATGAGCAAGGCTTATGCATATTAATGAGGTTGATCTTGCATTTCAGATGAGCAGAGTTGGTTTTATTTTTACTAATCTAGAGTATGTTTGATAGGATTTTGATTAAACTTGGAACATAGGCTTACATCATGTGGTGGATGAATTAGATTATATGTAAAACCTATCAATATTTAAGAGGTAATCTTGTGTCTGATTGGCTGGAGGTTGAACTCTGATCAGATTTTACTTATGTTTAGTGAGTTTATTTGTATATTGCTTTCAACTTTTATAATGTTTATCTGCACACATTAATGAGGTAATTTGAATCTGATTGGCTGATCTTTTAACCTTGTTAGAGACTATAATTTATAAACTTGTAAACTTGCTAGAGACTTAAGTTATGAGTGAGATCAATGTATATTAAATCTTTGGATATTTATCAGTCTATTGTAAAGAACCATTATAGATGTGTTGTAAAATTATTAAAAATTTTAGTGAATATTCTGCATTCTGAATTATTGATAAAATACCAGAAAATCAAATCTTCATGGGATGTAAGTTTGAATAGCTGATTTCTATGTGGACACAGGTAGGACCAAAAGTACTTCAGCACTAGTGTGATAGATGGGTTAATAGAATATTGTTTCTCTGTGTAAAACAAAAGACTATATAACAACAAACCAGTCAATTAGACTGTAGTTAGGTAAAGAATTGCAGCAGATATAAATAGAAAATAAAAATGCAGATTCATATTTTGGCCCAGAATGTTTAAAGTATTCAGTGTTTTGGAATTTAATGAAAGTAATCACAATTTATTGTCAATGGACCTTCATTGCTTGTGACTCTGTTCTAGTGTATATAGTCCTATAGGAAAATGCACTTCGACTTTATAGGCTTGTTAATTTTAATGAATATATTGTCTATTCTGAATGGCCTGGCACCCTAATTCTGCAGAAGTTATTGCTTGGATTCATAATAAATGTGCTCCAGAGTTGGCATCTCACATAGGCATGTATTCTTGCAATACTAGTGTAACATAAGCCTGCTTAGTGAAATGGTTAACTGTTAAGTTATAGAAGTCTGGTGATTGTCATCAGGCACAGTTGAGCCTGTTTTTACTTTATTTTCCCAAAACTGATTGCTGCACATTTTCTAAGCCAATACAGTTTGGGCACTTTGCCATGTTCGTAGCACACAGATACAGTAACTGAATGATAAGCATTATAGATTGGAGCTGATTAAAGTGTCTGGTTTCTTGCAATATTAATCTTTTTTTTTCATGTTAATTTTTTTAGAAAGGTCTAGTTTTGAATTTCTTTGATACCCTAATAATATTTTACAGGTCTTTTGGCAAAGAAAGCAGTGGAAGCAGGACTCAAAGTGAAACCATACATCAAAACTAGTCTATCTCCAGGCAGTGGTGTAGTTACATATTACCTCAGAGAGTCTGGTGTGACACCATATCTTGATAAGCTAGGGTGAGACTATATTGCGACTGAATTATATTTCCATTTCTAACATCTTCAGGTATCATTTTATCTTTTATGTGTTGGGTAATCTGAGATAATGACACGATCCAGGACTGTCAGTATAATGAATTATGTCAACAATAAATTCATTCAACATTTAATTTTTTAATCCTTTTTGTATGTGTTACTAATTCTTTTCAAAGATTTTTTAATGCAATTTCTTCTGCATTTTTATCCATCCATTACACTTCTGTTTCTACACTAAAAAGCTGTTTGAGAAAAAGTGATGAAACTTCACATACTTGTACATCATTACTAGACATTGTATCACATGCCACATAGGGAGTGTTGTTTCTCTTTTGAATACATTTCTCAATCACATTAATAATAATATTATAATCCTGCTACCTCCTGAATCCATCCTTACTAAAAGATGAAAATTGTCTTTTCTGCCTATATCATAAAGAAAGAGATCAGTAAGTCTTGCCCATAGCTCCTCCTTTGGGTCCACCACCACTTTGTGGGGGGAGGGACAAATGCATATATGTTGTAGTCACATTTGGATATGGGGTGCTCCAAGTGGCTGTATGGTCTAAAGTGCTCTCCTTTACAAATCACTGCCATCTCACTTCTGTCTGCGTGGGATCGAGTCTAAGATTCAGCGAATGTGGATATGTGAGAAAGCTTGCCAGTAGCTTTTTGCAGGTCGGTGGTTCTTTCCACAGATTTCCCGGTTTCTTCCTCCACCATTAATACTAGCTGCCATGTATAGCCTATTATGTGCTAAAAAATGGCGTTAAGCCCCAGAACAACAAGAACAACAACATTTGGATATGCCCGACTTTCAGAAACATGTGCACTGACTGGCACAGGAGACATGATGCATTTCATGACTTCAGGAACAATTTTACCCATCATTCTATCTTTTGCTCCAGCAGTTAATTTGGATACAATGGTAGATTGTTTTTCCATTTCTAGGCAGCTCAGTGGGTGTAAGTCCCACTGCAAGTCAGGTCTCTAAGACTTGGCACATGAGGTATTTCTCAGATTAAGCATGTAGCACCATCTTAACATCCAAAGTATTGGAGTCGACTAATCTGGCTTCTGTACTCCTGACAATCAAGCCAATGATTCTACTGGCTAACAAGCCATCTACCCAGGTGTGACATAATCATGCAGCTGTGTCATCTTATCCTTTTTTTTGCATGGTATCAGCAGTAGTTTATTTAGAGATGATAGCATAATGCTAGATTTATGATCCCGCTAAGAAGAATGTCACAAACACAGTCCATGCAGCGCAATTGGCCCACTACAATACTATGATCATGGAAAGTTCCAGCTGCAAAGAGCTTTTTGAGATTATTAACAAGCTACTGTCAAGGAACAAATGTATTCCACTTCCAGCTACCTTCTGTCGAGTCAACCTTCTGGACCTGTTCTCAAATTTCTTCTGTGATAATGTACAGACCATCAGAGATAAACTTGACAACACAGTTTCAGTTGACTCATCATCACCATACAGTTGTGATACAGAATTTCAGCGGCAACCATTAGCAGCATTTGAACCTGTCTCTATGGATTTAGTACACACAATAATGATAAAGAGTGCACCAAACTCATGTGAACTGGATCTGATTCGACGTCACTGCTGCTAGAGTGCTTGGATCCAATATTGCCTTTTCTAACTGATATTAATACATCTTTCTCATCTGGGGAATTGCAATCATTTTACAAAACTGCCATTGTAAAACCTCTGCTGAAGAAACCAACACTTGACCATAATGATCTAAAGAACTACCGCCCAGTTTCTAATCTCCCATTCATGTAAAAAATCTTAGAAAAAGTTGTTCTATCCCAACTTGTATCTCACCTGAATTCAAACAGTCTTTTTAGAAATGTACAGTCTGCATATCGCCCTCGCCACAGTACTGAAACAGCTTTTCTGAAAGTAGTTAACGACCTTCTCTCTGCTTTGGATGGCTGAAAGACTACAGTCCTCACTTTCCTTGACTTGTCTGCAGCATTTGACACTATAGACCATGATATATTACTTCACCGTCTCCAGCATGTATTTGGCATTCATGATACGGCCTTACTATGGTTCAAGTCCTACTTGGTCAACAGGACACAAATTGTGTCCACAAATGGAAAAGACTCCAGCTCAGTTGATCTATGCTGTGGTGTTCCATAGGGGTCTGTTCTTGGACATGTTCTCTTCATTCTGTACACTCAGCCACACTCAAGTATCATAGATCATCTTTCAGTGTCTCACCAATTGTATGCTGATGACACCAAATATACAAATATACAAATCTATCCATCCGGCTGAAGTTGAAGCTACCATCCAAGACCGAGAGAGGTGCATTTCTGATGTGAAATCATGGATGACATGTAACAAGCTGCAGATGAATGATGATAAAACTGAAGCTATCCTGATTACAACACAAAGACTTTCTCATTTAAATCCTTTTCCTCAGACAATAAATATCAGCAACACCAACATTAAGTTCAAGCAGTCAGTACGAAACCTCAGTGTCGCTCTTGACAGTAATCTCTCATTGCATCAACATGTCATGAACATATTTGGGCTGCATATCTTGAGCTGAGACACATCAGCTCCATTCGCAAGTATCTGTCAGTTGATGCCACTAAAACACTTGTGTGTTCCTTAGTACTTTCAAGACTGGACTATTTTAATTCAATTCTGTCTGGTTCATCTCAATATCTACTTTAGAAACTTCAAAATGTTCAAAACACTGCTGCTCGGATCATCCTTAGAGTACCACGATTAGAGCATGCCTTTCCGCTGCTCTGTACCCTACACTGGCTATCCATACGATCCAGAATTAAACACAAAATTTGTTCTCTGTGCTATGTTTCACTGACGGGATCCAATCCAACATACCTATCTGACATCACCCATGTGTATACACCTGCAAGATGCTTACGCTTCTCTTCTGACACTCGCATTCTCAATATTTCTACTATGAAGTTGAAATCATATGTACAATATTCTTTTGCATACCAGGGCCCAGCAATATGGAACAAATTGCCCACTGCACTTAGACACAAAGACAGTGATCTCATTCAAGTGCACCCTTAAAACCCATCTATTTCAACTGCAAGAACAGTCATAATGACCTAATAATGTATCCTTTTAACGTATCCTTACCTTAAAAATTTACAGCATGTTTTTCTGTTTCTAATTTTGTGGCGTTTTTATTTTTGTAATCATTTCATTATGTTTTTTATTCTTTTTAAGCATTGTCAAATGTTGTAAAGCACTTAGAGCTTCTAAAGATTAGGTGCTATATAAAGTCCTCATTATTATTATTATTATTATTATTATTATTATTATTATTATTATTATTATTATTATTATTATTACCTCAGGGCATGATTTATCTCAAAATGGAAGCAGATTTGGACCAAAAGTATTCACATTGAGTGTGAAGATACTTTTGAGCAACAGCCCTATTCCAATCTATGAAAAAAATGTAGCTTAGTTTTATGGCTGTCATTGAGAAGATATACCAGGTGTTACTGGCTTTAGATGCCCTTCACCCTTGACCACTACACATGGCTGTAAAGTCAAAATATGGGTTGACATCAACAATAAAGAATCTCTCTTTTTTTCCTGCGATTCCACAGTCATCAGATCTCAACATTAATTATTGGCTGTCCGAATGTATCTGACTCGAGGCATGCAGAAGCAAATGTTTCAAAAAGCTGGGTACCAGCAGTGTTCTTGCTTTGCTGGTACATTCTGCTGCCTGCCATTCTAAACTGCTGTCACCGGACAAGAATGGAATGGCAGTTAAGACCCTAATCAGTCCAGGGAGCAATTTTACATTTGAGATGAGAAAACAGGTTTCTCTGCATATAAGACTTCAACCTTTAGCTTCCTGACACTGAATTAGCACAAACACCACCCATAGACAGCCTCAGTAGGCATCTGTTTTGTGCGTTTCTAATTTGTTGGATCAACTTATTTCTGCAATATAGATGGGTAACCAAAGTTATTTTGGAGGGTCTTCTTATTTCAGTTATCCAAACCCCCTCCTCTATCTTCCTCTTCCCTTGTGATGGATGTACTATCATGTAGGGAAAAGGACCATATTCTTCAAAAGGAGATCCATTTGCTTAGTTACAAATGGGTGGTAGAGATTGTACAAAAGTAACAATATCCATGTTTCTGTTTGTGGCTGTTCCATATCCCACAGTAATGTCTTTATATGCATTATCTGTGAATTGCTCACTCACTGGCACCTCTTTTCCAGTCCCCTTGACCAGGGATCAGTATCATGCATGTGTTAGTATTGCAACCACAGTTGGTTCAGTATGGGAATTCTTCTGGAGAAATGCCAACTGGATATGACAATTGTACATTTGCCAATACATGTGGTTGGAGAGTCCACTTTCTGCCAAACTGTTGGCAGAAAATTTCAACCAAGAAAACGGCCTGTTCACATCAACCTTTTAGATAAAAAAGCTGTCATAAACACTATTCAGCTTCGGAAATACTGATTCCTTGGTATGTTGAACAAATTGTGTTGACTTGCCTCCTCAAATGGTGGCACCAAATAACCTGGTTTGTCACTTCATTGTCATTTTACCAACTTCAGATCAACATGCAAGTCAGGCACATTCCTGCAGATTTGGTGTTCTTGCCAAGGTTCTGTCCAAACTGGGTCAGGTTATTGATATGGTATGGTCCCTTGTGGAATGGTCACTTCATCAGTTGTTTTTTCATTAAATTTGTGCACTTTGGAGGCATCTAATGATGAACCTGTTCTTTGACAATGTGGAACCAAAAGCTGCCAACCATGGTCTCACTGGTCCTGGGACCTAGAAGCTTGGATCATGATGCACTGTCAATCAGTTGGGAGCCGTTATTAGGTCTTTGCTTACCTCCCCTCTCCCCCTCCCATCAATCCTAGCACTGAAAAAATTACCGAAAATATGGGATCAGAATTGCAAGATAATTCTGATAGCACCTCTCAAATGGGACAAATCCTGGGTCAGTGATCTTCTAGCAGTAGACATCCAGGAAGATTACAACCAAACCAAATCTTCTCAACAATACTAAGGTCACGTGTGTTTCATCCTTGTCTTCTCCTTCGTGTATAGTTCTTGTCAGAACAAGCTTTGGAGAGAAAAAATTCTGACCTTTGATTATGGTAGGAATCTTGAGCAAGTTGGCCCTCCACTGTAAAGGCTAATGAGGGAAAGTGGCATATTTCTAGGGACTGGTATAAAATCACTTCCATTGTCTTCTTGCTTCAGTCCCCTAGTTTTTTTCCTCTGGCTTTACATGGAGAAAATTTTCATAAGATCAAAAGTTAATGCTCAATATCTGACACATTCAGGCACCAGGGCAAAAAAGATATTAGTCATGATAATATTTGACAGACCTATTAGCCAATTTTGATCCCTCACACTGTTTTCAAAGTGGAATCCATTCTGAGTCCTAATATGGGTCAACTCGAGTTCAAGCCATTAGTCAAGACTTTGCTGAAGCTGTTATGATACAAATCCTGTATCCTGATACCTTTAGCTTTGGCTTGCCAGCTTAGTGAGCTACATGCTCTTTCAGTTAACCCAAATTATCTTCCGATCAGAAGGTTCAGTGATTCTCATTACTCATCCTGGCTTTTTGATCAGGGCAGAGTCACAAGCACTACCTTTCATTTCTTGATAAGTTGAGTGCAGCAGCCATACAATATCCTGTCGTCACCCTCAAGCAAGCACTACTTGAAGTGCACAGACACAAGATGTGGTAACTGCGAAAGACTTTTTCTTCTTTGAAGGTGGGAATGCAGAATACCCACTTATGTCGACATCACTTATGTCGACAAGCTGCCTATGTAAACGAAAAAGCATATTCCCAGTCCCTTGGTCTACTATTGCTACCAAAATTGTCATGAAAATGTCAACGTCGAGATAAAAAAAATAAATGTACCTGTCGACAGAATCCCTTGGTCCCAGCTTGAACAAATTCTTTGTTTTCTAATCATATATCGACAATCTGCCAGTTCCGACCTATACATTATTTAACAGTTGATCTTGCCACAAGGCTTTAATTTACCCATCTAACTATTTATGTCAACCAGCAGCCATTTAGGATCCAAACTTTGTGTTCAACAATTAGCTGACCTTGCCACCAGGCTTTAATTTACCGGTGTAATCCTTTACTTTTGCAAATTTTTTGTGCAATTAAACTCATTAGTAATATCAGAAAAAGTGCATGGTCACTTGGAAAAGTTGCAGCGTCTTCTCAACTATCAAGGCTCAAACAGAAGAAGCTTTCATGAAGTTCAAAAATTCATGCACTCTTGTTATTTCCTGTGCCCACTTGTTGTGCTAACAACATTTAATTTAAATTGAAATTTAAATTAAATTTTATTGTAATTGTATACATTATGTTACAGATAAGCTCAATTAAAGGTCATAGTATTTGTCATTAAAATCTTTAACTGCTACATGTACAATGTATTTGGATTTTGAGGGAATTCATAACTTGTTATATCCAGAACGTATTTTAAACATTGTAAGAATTATTTTCTTTTAATACCACTTTAGCATGTGTTAATATATAAAATTTTATACCTTCATTAATCATATCAGCCGCATCGCTTTTATGTCCTTTTCACAATGAGTTCTGTAACTAAATACATTTATTGTTTAAATCCACCTGTTGACAGGTTTTCATTTCCCCGTGAATAGCCCCATCCTCTTTGTAGCCTCAATAAGATGGGAACAGACTGACAAAAATCTAGGGCAATTTAAGTACATGTACATGTACTTAAAGCATGTAAATAACTGATAATGCACATTGAATGGTAATATTTTTTGTATCAGGATGTGACCTATGCAATATTTTATTGTGGATTTTATTCCACAAACGTAACAAAACATAATATGTCAATATACAAGTGTCTTTTACACTGGTTTAGTCTTCATGTCCTCAAAATTTCCATTGTTTCTTTACTCAACAATGTAAATGCTACTCACTGATGACAGGTCACCCCCTTACTAACAAATTTAACTTGTATCTTTTTTCCAACCCCAACCCCCCAACACTTATCTCGACATCTTCCTATGTCAACAATATTTCCTCGGGCCTGAGGATGTCAACATAAGTGGTTAGAACTGTACCACCTCTCAAGCCTTGTCTTCTTGGCTTTGATGGGTTATATGCTGTGTGTACTGTGATGTCTCAAAATATCAAAGTTGCCACATGGAGATTTCAGCTCGTAGTATTAGAATGATCTGTGTGCACTTCACATATGAATACTTCATTTTGATCCAAGACATCATAGAAGCTGTTGGCTGGCATAAAGTCAACCTTCTCAAGTTTTTATCTCAGAGAAATTTGCTTTCTGGTGACAAAATCTAAATCTGTTGGGTCCTGTGGCTGTATCCAAGATAACCACCAAACTAATTAAACCAACATAGCCTCTTAGCTTTGCTGGATTCAGCAGTGAGTTTTGATGGTGAGATTTCAGTAATCATCATCATATCTGACAAAGTGGTCACATATCAGAAGACCATAAGTTGTGTTGTTTTAAGCAGGAAATAGGTTATTGTTAACATGTGAAATCCCGTCTTTTTTCCCTATAAGTTATAGGTAGGATGCTCAGCCATCCCTCCACCTGTTGTACTAATGTTAAAATAATTGGGGAAAGTATTCAAAGGGGGAAGAAAAATTTTTCTTGTAAATTGTTTTTTTGAGAATACTTACCAGACTGCATTACATGAACACACTCCCAACTGCCTGGTTACATTAGTATCTTTGTTGGTAGTTTGCTCAGCTTAAAACTGGTGACAACGTACAGTAACAGGAGGAAGTAATGGGTTACTGCCCTCAGTATAATTGATGCAGACAGAAAAGACAAATTTTTGTCTTTTAATAGGACTTGATTTGGGAGGTAGTAGGCATGTATTCCTAATGTTAATGTGATCAGGTAAATATTCTTGGAGAAACATAATTTACTTAAATCTGTTTTTCAAGATCGATGTCACAGTTTATTAATCAACATTTCAATCACAAAATCTATTCTTTTAACGCCATTTGATAGAACCTGGTATACTTGTGATCACTAGAAGTCATGTTACATACAGCACTAAGAATGTGTTCGTAAGGATCATATCTCATTATTATTTGTTTCCATCACACTTTCCCTTCCACTCAATAACAGTGGTTCCAGCCTTTTCAAGTACATGGACCCCTCCTTAACTTCCAAAACTGTAGTAGACTCCCAAATACTAATAGTACTGTTGTACTTTTAGGCTCAGTTAATTGGGAAAATAGATCATGACAAAAAAACTCATATTTACTGTTGTAAATGATTTTGTATTTTATTCATCATAACAACAATCGTTTGAAAAATTTTAGTACATGTGAGATACTGTTTGCAAACACCACAGAATATCATTAGGGCTGTCCATTTGAACATACATGATACCCAGGGAATGTGATTTAAAATATGTTTTATTCACAGAGTGTAGATAAAAAAATTATACAAATTCTAAATTGCATTAATGCATGAATTATCAACATTGAATGTGCCCTCTCTGTGTCCCAAGAATGTTTTACTGGAAGAGCCCCATGTTTTTCTAAGAATACCTACCAGACCATATTACTCAAACACCCTTTCAACCACCCAGCTACAGGAACAGGCCTTATGATGGGGCATTAAAATCTGGTGCTTTTCCATGTCTGCACAGTAACTTTAAAGCATTCTTAAACATTATAGTTAAATTTGTTTATTGTGAACATTTGGGACCTAACCATGGTAGGCTGAGAAAAATTCACTGAATTTACTTGTTGTTTTGGTAATCCGCTAGAAAAGTTCAAGTGACTAAGTTTATTGGTGATGACTACCACCAATGTTTTAAACAAAGTTCCTTCTTGATACACTATAAATTTATGTCACAGAACATAATTCTTTTGCACATTTATTATTTTTGTACAGATGAACTTGCTCCCTAAAGACACCCAACACATTTGTCATTTAGAATAAATTTAATTGTCCTAATGAATGACTCCTGATAATATTACATGTCAGAACTTTATAACAAATTAAGCATGAAAGGAGGCTTTACTTAAGTATGACATGCTATTCTGTGTTCATTAACAATTTCTAGTATGTGGTTTCCATTTAGAGGATTAATGATTTATTCAGTTTTTCTTCTCATAGCAATATTTTGAATTGTGTACATAATCACAGTTATGAAAAAGAGTGCAGCAGACAAAAACAAGTTACAAGGCAAAGTTTTATTTTAAAAAGGAAGGAGTGCCTTAGCTAAGAGATAATATAGTCATGTTGAATAGTGCAAAATTGTTATTTGATTAGTGATGAAAATGTACATTGATCTCTTGTAGTACCATCAAGGTTATTGTAATAAGATGAGAAGTTGGCAGTAGTTGTTATGATTAAAATGTGTCCCAAGTACTTTTGTATTAAGAGTATATATAAAAAAGGTGTAGTAATAAAATTATGGTCGTTGTTATTAACAGTATTTTTATGATTGAAGAAAAAGGTAATTTTTAGGAAAGGATAAATCGGTATTAGATGAACAAAAATGGAATCTGATATAAATGATCTTTGTAACCAATTGGTGGTGGTTATATGCATGCAGTTTCTTCAGCTTGCTTGAATATATTCAATATAAAGTGTAAATGTTCTGAAAAAATATTCCTTTATTTCTTTGAATCTTAGTAATAAGTATCCTTTTCTCATTTTTTTTTTTGGGGGGAGACAATGTTTACATATATGCAGCTTAGGGCCATCACCATACTAATTAGTTAATGTTCACAATTCCTGATACAAATAGGATGTTTAGAATTGTATTCATGTTAATTTATATTTTTTGTTTATTATGAAGGTTTGACATAGTAGGTTATGGCTGTATGACATGTATTGGTAACAGTGGACCTTTGCCGGAGTCTGTAGCAGGAGCCATTGAAAAGGTACATTCACATTTTAACATTTTGTGTGGTTTTATGGGTTTAATGCTAATTTTCAGCACTTATAGTAGATGAATTTGCTATGAGTTATACATGGCAGCCCTAATAATTTGGTATAGATAGAACATGAGAAAACCCCAGAAACACCAATCCACAAGAAAATACAGGCAATTGTTTTTATATACCCACATTTGCACATTGGACCACTTGGCCACTAGGCTTCCACATACACATTTGTAAAAACATATACCAGCTATTATACTTTTGGTACAATCATTATAAGCTTTTTTACAGAATTGTTTTACACTGGACTTTATTTTGATTATACCTTTTTGGTACATTAAAAAAAAAAATAAAAGCAATGAAAGTTCTTTTTATCTCTTTAATTCCACTTGTAAAAATTTTAGAATATTCTTAAAAAGATGACTGCTGCATCAGAATAGCATAAAAGTTCTTTCCATTTTTGCTATTTATAGCAACTGTATATGGCCCATTTCCAAGAAAACAAACCAGTTTCTTCCAATAAGAACTTTGCCACCCAGATTAATTATATTTATGATCTACTTAGGTAACATACATTCTATTCTTTTAAAGAAAATGGTGCCAGAAGTTTAGTTAAATGCTTTATGGTGTGAGTTGTGGATGTTATGTGATGGAAAATGTTACAACAGATGGTTCTTTTCAAATTTCACATGTCAGATCAGAAAGACAAATCAATGCCACTTTAACTTTAAAGGAAGAATATGACATTAATGTAATGAAACAATATGAGCGCATGATCATGCTTATTGCAGAATTCTAGTTCATGATCATTCAACAAAAGTTACACATGTAGACTTGTTCATGTGAGTGCTGAATATAAATAATTTTCAGTACATTTTGTGTTTGTATTCTGGTTCCAATACATAAGGATTTTGCCATATATGACAAGAATTTGACCAGCTGTAAAAACTGGGTTAGTAGCCAAAATATATGTATCTTTTTCATACAAACATGCTGTAATTCTTGGATGTAATATATAGATTGGACTTTTTATTTCTAAATTACTGTTTTGCTACTTATAATAGCAATAATTATGCTTGTACCTTTCTGAGAGGGATTGGCATGTAATTAAAAATATAAACATTGTTTCTCTGAGTGTACTTTGTAGCAACAAAAAAAATCATTATATTCATATGTCTCGGACAATATGGTTTTATAACAAATGACATTTGTGGGTTAGAGCTGTGTACCACGAAAAATTTTGTACTGCAGTATACTGTGTTATTTCTGAACTTACTGTGATATATATCATTATATACTGCAATTGTTTCAAGGACTAACAATTTTAATAACTTAATGCTCTGTGGGCAGGGTTTTGACACATTTTTGTTTAATATCTGTCTGTCAATAGCTGGAAAAATATCTTGTTATGATTTATAGCAAACTTTCACCATATTGTAGCCATGATATTGTTTGCAAAAATATAAATTGTCTTGAGATCAAGAAAAGAAATATCTTGGCTCTAAAGAAAATCACACCCCTCATTTAAATTGCCAGTACCTCATAATAGATGAATGTGCTGTGTTAATTATTGTATAAGTTGTAATCTAAATGCTCTAACTAAAGTGGGATGATTAAACTTTCACTATAACTGATACTGTGGAAGACATTGTGCTCACATTACAAAGCTTGTTGCTAACACAAAGTGCTGAAAATGAAGCCTACACTTTGCTAGCTACACTATTTAAATTATAGGCATGAAAACTTTGAGTGGGATGTAAATGCCTGGGCAAAATATTTATTAGAGAGGCAGGGGAGTGGGGTGGACAGAACAGTTGCCCAAAGCATCAGAGTTCTTAGGGCACCAAAACAGATGAGAGATATTTCATTGCGGGGAAAATTGGCAGGCACCATTTGCCTTAAGTATGTCACTGCAGAGAGGGTCAGTGAACATAAAACACATTTAGCAAAGGAGAATATATTTAATGGACTTGAGAAATTATGATAAGTACAGTCATAAAACAAGAGCAATAATATAAATTGTAGGATGATGCACAGTCTTACAAAGAAGACATGTTTAACATTTTCATACATGCTAGTAAATAACTGAAACATGTTTTGGGGGTGTTAAATCACAAATTTCTGAAAGATGGATTTGGTCTTCCAATTGGCCACCAATTTGGTATTTATAACACATGTTATGTACTGGTACAGCAAAAAAGTTCAGTGGTACATACCACTGAGAGAAATACAGTAAACCATTTTACCAGTAATACCATTCATCACTGTTGTGAGTACTTGAAATCATAGATTTGCTTGTCAAAGTTTGCATATTTGTAGGTATTATTTTTTTATGGATTAAGATCTGCAAATTCCTTAAATAAAGTATAGAAAAGAACAGGCATCTGCAGATAATGAACTGGAATGGTTTAAACAGTAATACCACCAGTATGGACACAAACACTTGTCAAAATCAATCGTTTATGCTGTTTTTCGTCCAAGTGTTTAGTACCAAAAGGAGCTGATGCAGTAAACAGCACTATGTGAATTAGTTATTAAAGTACATGTATGTCACCTCTTCATGTTCCCATTTACATGGCATCTCAAAAGTTTCTTTGGTTTCCTTACCGTGACAAGCTTATCAATTACATGTCCTTTTATTTAGTCTAAATATTGACTCCTAGGTCTTTACCAAATTGTAAATTGTGTTGACTCCCTGTTATAGTCATCTTCCGCTATGGCAAATGCTGCATATATCTAAAGCATATTGTTAGTTCTGCTTTCCTCAGAGGCAGAAATAATCTCTTGTCCCGTTTGAATTCTCTTGGTTTTCTCATGAATAGGAAAAAATCCAGCATTCGCTCATCTCGGTATTTTGTCCATTTGGGTATAGAGGTTACAACTAATTTCCATCATGTATATCTCCATTATGTCTTCATCATGCAGATTGTCAAACTCAAAGAGTCATTTCCAACAGGATTGGTGTTTCATTATGAGAGTTTTTGCAATGCATTTGGTTATTCAGTGTGGTAGCAGATTTGATCCAGCTGGGCTACCTTTATAGGCACATGTTACAAATGACTTTACTGGCTCAGTAACAGCCTTTTCCAGTCCATTTGCATCACAATAGAAATTCCCATGGAGATTCTGCAACTGGAAGTGACAGTATGTACATATGGTTGGGGAGCCCATTTATTGCCTGACACAAAATATAGTTAGCAGTAATGGGGTCAAGGGAATTGCATCTTCACATGAGCCTCCATGTGAAAGCTATCATAAATGCTTTTCAATTCTAGAAGGACTGACTCTGAGAGAAGTCACTATTGATTATGTTGAACAAAACTGTAGTGGTGATTTACTGCTTCAGATTGGGGGCCACCAAATGACCTGACCCATGCATGATGGTTTGGCAGTTTCCTCATCAGTACTGCCAACATCAGATCAATATGCTAATCAGACACATTCCCGGCAGAGTCCTGGCCGATGTTCTTCCCAGAGATTGTCAGGTTGTTTATACAGAATGGTCCCTTCATCTATCAGATGGGGCTGTCCAGTTGTCAACCTTTTGCAAACAAGGTGCAATCACAAATGGGCCACCCTTTTCTCACAGGTTTCAGACACCTTAAGCTCAGGATGTGTATCAATTGGGAGTGGTCATGGGCATTTGCATGCTCCCCTTGGTCTTAGTACCAAAATTAATACAAAAAATATGGGGTCAGAACTACAAGATAATTCTGATATCCCCTCCGTAACAGGAGGAGTCCTGGGTCAATGATCTACTAGGTCTTGCATTAGACCTACCAAGGGATATTTCAACAAAACCATAGCTCTTCTAACAACACATTTGCAAGAATTACACACAAGTCTGAACCATCATCTCCTTCATTGCTTTTGTCAGAACAGCCTTGCAAGAGAAATAATTTAGACTTTCAGTTGTGGAAAGAATCTCAAAGAATAAGAAGGCTGTCCACTCTGAATGCTTTTGAGAGAAATGGACATATTTTCAGGGACAGGTGTTGAATCAATAACATAGTCCCTTTGAGTGCTTCAATCCATCAAGTTAGGACTTTTTTCTCTGGCGAAGAAAAAAGGTCACCTGTTACATCAAGGTCTACTGCTTCATAATATCTAACACATTCAGATATCATTCCTTCTCACCAATTTTGATTTGAATGGCCAAAATTCTTCACCTTTGTTAAATTTTATCTATCGAGGATCTCATCATAATTCATCTCTGAAAAATTCAAGACATTAGTTGGGACTTTGCTGAAGCTGTTATCATGACTCACCAGTTTCCTGATAACGTTAGCATGCAGATTAAGCAGCTCGACTTTTGAGTTGACCCAAACTTAACTTCATTTCAGATTGGATGGTTTGGTGATCCTCTTTGACTCAACCAGTCATTATCATGGTCCGTCAGATAGTCATCATACATTCTGTCTCATCTGTACATAATTTGAGAGCAACATCCATGCAAGATCCTGTCTGTTCCCTGAAGCAATACTTTAAAGCACATAGACAAGTTGTGGCTTGCACAAAAGACTCCCTACCACCACCATAAAGGTGAGAAAGCAGTACATCACCTTCCAAACCAAATTTTTGTAACTTAAGTGAGTTGTATGCTGGGTGTACTCTGGTGTCTTAAAAGATCTGGGTCACCTTGTGGGAATTTCAGCTGAAGTGACAGTGATCTCTGCAAGCCACACATGTAAATGCTGACATCGGACATAACAGCATCAATCCTCTGGAGGTTTTATCTTGGAAATTTAGCTTCACAGTGACAAAACTTGAATCTGGTAAGTCCCATGGCTGCAGCCCATAAGACCACAAGACCCAAATAAACCAACGCAGCCTCTTACCTTTTTGGATTTGCCAGGGAATTTGGGTCATATGATGATCTAAATGGTCACAATTCATGTGATCATATGCTGTGTTGCTTTAAGTAGGAGAGTGGGTTATCATTCATATTAGGAATCCAATCTTTGTTCCCCAGAAGGATACTTGAAGTATATAGATGGGATACTCAGCATTCCAACCTATTATTTAATCTTCTAACATTATTATGATCAGGTAGAGTATTTAAAGGCAGCAAATTTTTAAGTAAATAATGTTCTTTAACTCATTAACCCCTGGCACCCTGTTTAAGTATCAGAAGGTAGAACCTTACTTGTGAGATCTGTAGCATCAAGATCATTTATGATACACTAAGGTGGGTGGTATTACAGAAAGGTAGACACATGTAGCTCTACAATGATGCCAATAATCTTAAATTTCTACCAGCATTAAAAAATACAGAGGAAATAACATAGTTTTTGAGACTAAATTTTTTTATTCCCAAAATTCACTCATGGTCGGAATCCGATTTTGTGTCTGGATTTTAGACTTTTCGGCCTCGGATCTAAGGCAGACCGGTATGAGCTGCACACATGAGAATCTTTGCAAAAATTGGGATAAGATGGGGATTTGGAGAAAAAAAAGGGGGCCAGGACATGAAAATGATGGGTCCAAAAAGCAAAAAAAAAGACAAACAAATATTTCTTTTTACCCTTCTTCATATCCTTGAGTGAAATAGCAAGTGAAAAATAATGTTTTTAATGCAGCTTGGCCACAGGCCAGACTAAAATATCTTTCAAGTGGATTTATTTGGATGTATTCAGAAGTAGCCCCAAAAATGTGTTTCCCACTTGCATTTCAGGCAAAAACAACAAAAATCTCCAGGTATTAAGAATACTTACTTGATTACATTACTTAAAACCCTCCCAACCACCCCATCATGCTAGCATCCTTACTGGTATATTGCTCAGATTAGAAACTAGCAATTCATGGTGGTGATGGTAATAGGAGGTAATGGCAATGGTTATTTACCTATTTCTATATGAGATACAAAGATGAATTTTCATCTTTTTAGTATAGTTGGACTCAGGAAGTAGCAAGCTTATACCCCTGACATTAATATGATTGGGTAAGTGTTCTCAGAGAAACATAATTTACTTAAAAAGTTTAGATCTGCTTATAACCAGGTTCAACAATGAGTGAGAACCAGGCAAATTAATGAGGTGATTTTGCATCTCATTGGTTGGGTTTGTTTCTGCTCCAGAAGTCAGGTTTCTGATACAGTTATGAATGACTTTAAATACTGGCTTGTATCACCAAGTTATTGGATGGATTTGATAAAGTGCGAAGTCCATACATATTAAAGACATGATCTTTACTCATTTTGACTGAAATTCTTACCACTCTCGAAGCCATAATTTTGATGAGATTTTGATCAAACTTGGAATATGGGCTTATATCCTCAGTATCTTGGATGAGGTCAGTAATAAGCAATATGCATATATTTTAATGATAGTCATTTTATTGCTTGGCTGAGCTTGTTGCCAGTCTTAATGCCATGTTTTTTTTATCTGATTTTGACTGAATTTCAGACTTAGTTATATGAGATGAGCTTAATTGTGTGAGTTCTATAATGCATCAGATTTGCACATTATTTGAGGTGATATCTTGTTATTGGCTAAGTTTGTTCTGATTTGAGAGATTATATTCCTGAGGCAATTTTGATAAAACTTAGTAAATAGGATTAAATCATTAAGTTCTTGAATGAGTACAGTTATGATGTTAAAAGTGAGGTGATTTTGCATCAGACTGATCTTGTCAGCAACTTAATGACTGTTTCTGATCATATCTGTATCAGACTTGGAGGCATATATTATTATTAGAATTTGTTTATTATGAGCAAGATCTACACATTTTAATGAAGTGAGTTTCTGAGTTTCTTAACATTCAAAACACTGATCAGATTTTAATCAGAATTTGTAAATGCGTTAATGTGAAGATATTGAATGATATGAATTGACATTGTATCAGATTGTCTTAACAAGTCAACATTCAGGCTATATTTTTTATCAGATATTTATCAAACTTGTTAAATAGTGTTGTATTATCAAGATGTTGAATAAGTTTGATTTTGAGCAAGGTCAACAAATATTGGATAATTATGGATTTGGTTGCCCAAGCTTATTGCCACTTTGAGAATAAATTCCAGTTGGGTTTTGCTAAATAAGCATATATTACCATTGTCATTGACAGGTATTGTAAGAGGTGATATCTGTTTATAATGACATACCTTGCATTTGATTTGTTAAGCTTCTTTTTATCTTTCTAAATCTGGGCACTAAATGGCCAAGTGGTCTAAATCGATCTCTGTTATGGATCACTGCCATCTCACCTCTGTCTTCGTGGGTTAGAGTCTTAAGATTTGGTGAATGTGGATATGTGAGAAAGCTTGCCAGTAGCTTCTTGTGGATCAGTGGTTCTTTCCGTGGATACTGGCTGCCATGTATAGCCTATCATGTACTGAAAAATTGTGTTAAGCCCCAGAACAACAACAACCTTTCTAAATCATGTGACTATTTCTCATCCAATTTCTGTCAAACTTTACAATGGTTTTATATTATCAAGATCTTTGATGACTTAAAACACAAACAAGAGATGATGCATATAAATTAATTATTCCTTTATCTTTGCAAATAATGTTTTATCAGGATATAGTAAGATAAATAAAATCAGCTTGATATAAAGTTTAGGAGATAGTTTAAAATGGTTTTGTTCTTAAAATACTAATGCATAAACTTGTTTTGTGAATGGTTATTTCTTAAGTTATGCAAACCAGGTGAGCAGTATTGGACCTACTTGAGGCCGTTTTTATTATGTGGAAACTTTAATTACTTAGCTACAGTACATTGTCTTGTCTTTCAGGGTGACATTGTGGCAGTAGGAGTCCTTTCAGGGAATCGAAACTTCGAGGGCCGCATCCATCCACTTACAAGAGCTAATTACCTAACTTCCCCACCTCTTGTTGTTGCATATGCCATTGCAGGTCAAATTAACATTGACTTTGAAATTGAACCACTAGGTAATTTGAAGTACTACAAGCATCCTATTTTCCATTCGGCAAAGAAATGATTTTCATTAAATTTGAGGAATATAGCTTTTTGAAATCTTAAAATCCTTGGATAAAGTAAAGTAACAGAATGTACATGACTAGAGTAATATGACATTTTGCTTACTGTTGATTTGACATTAATGTCCAGTTTATGCAGGTTAATATACTCAAGAAAGCACTATCATCAGAAAGATTGTTTCCAGTAGTCTTTGTAAACATTGAAATACAAGTTTATATAAAAACAAAAGAGTAGACAGGACTTTATGGAAGTTTTGAGAAGTATTGAAGGCAGTAATCTGACTTTTTGGTTGGTTAATTGGTTTTGTCAGCATTTTTAGCATGCAGAGGATACCGACTGACCATTTAGATCTTGCAATTGTTTTCTCACCTTGCCAAAGGCATAGTCAACTTATGGTATGGTCTGTTATCCATCAAAACATACCAGTAAACAATTTGCAGACATCATTTCTAAACAGATTTTGCTCAAACCTTGTGTTTATCTTAAGATTCTGGATGAGATAATTTCCAAACAAATTTCCATAAAATACTTGAAATGATCTTATATCAGATTTGTTGGAGATTAGCAATAAAGATGTTAAAATCTTTCAGATTGGTATTTTGGCTAACAGCGCAAGTGACATTTGCACAATAATAAAAATGTTAAGATTTGTCATCTGAATGGCTGAGCTTTTCACCACTCAGGATGCCCTATTTCTGATCATACTTTGCATATATACTAAATGTGGTCAGGATGTAAATTGAGTTCAGTGAAACATACATAAAAATGAGTTCTTGCTTCTGATTAGAAGAACTGTAATGGAAATTGTATTTTTGACCAGAATTTAACGTGACTATGAAATATGTATGCAAGCTGATAGAATTAAAATCTTGAATTAATTTAATTATTAACAAGCACTACACACATTAATTTTGAATTTCTGCAAAATGATTGGTAAAGTTTATTAACATATTAACATATTAACATAATAGTTTGTATTTCTGATAAGACTTGGTGTTTGCTTATAAGCAACATCTGCACTTGTATGTGGGCAAGGTGAGTAATATTCAGCTTACTTGGAGTTCTTTTCTCGTATACCATTAGGCTTTTTTTTTTATATACAAGCAGTGTTCTAATACGTGTCATTTAAATGTTGAAAAAGAATAAAACAGACATGATGATAAAACTGAAGCTATTCTGATTACAACACAAAGACATTTTTAATTCACATCCTTTACCTCAGACAATAAATATCAACACCAACATTGAATTGAGACAGTCAGTACGAAACCTAGGTGTTGCTCTCAACAGTACTCTCTCAACACACCAACATGTCATGAACATATGCAAGGCTGCGTATCTTGAGCTGAGACGCATCAGCTCCATTCACAAGTATCTTTCAGTTGATACCACTAAAACGTGTGTGTTCCTTAGTACTTTTAAGACTGGACTATTGTAACTATTTTCTGTCTTGTTCATCTCAATATCTATTCCAGAAATTTCAAAAAGTTTAAAACACAGCTTCACTGATCATCCTTAGAGTACCATGATCAGAGCACACCGCCCCCTGCTCTGTACCTGCTCTGGCTATACATTCCATCCAGAATTAAACACAAAATTTGTTCTTGCTACGTTTCACTGACAGGCTCCAGTCCAACATACCTATCCAACCTCACCCATGTGTACACACCAGCAAGATACTTACGATCCACTTTTGACACTTGTATTCTCATTATTCCCACTATAAAAATGAAATCATATGGACAATATTCTTTTGCATACCAGGGCCAGGCAATGTGGAACAAATTGCCCACTGATCTTAGACACAAAGACAGTGAACTCATTCAAGAGCACTCTTAAAACTCACCTATTTCAATTGCAATGACATACTTAAAGACCTAATAATGTTTCCTTACCTTAACTATTTACAACATGTTTTCTGTTCTCAAATTTTCTGGTGTGTTTTTATTTTTGTAATCATATTATATATGTTTTTTAAGTGTTGTCAAATGTTGTATAGTGCTTAAAGCTTCTAAAGATTAGGCACTATACAAAGCCCTCATTAATATTATTATTATTATTATTATTATTATTATTATTATTATTATTATTATTGTTGTTGTTGTTGTTGTTGTTATTATTATTAGGGGCCCCAAGTGTTGGAGTGGTCTAAAGCGATGTATGTTACAGATCACTGCCATCTCACCTCTGTCTGTGAGTTCCAGTCTAGGATTTGTCCAATGTGGATATGTGAGAAAGCTTGCCAGTAGCTTCTCGTGGGTTGGTGGTTTTTTTCGGTGATTTCCCGGTTTCTTCCTCCATCATTAATACTGGCCGCCATGAATAGCCTATTGTGTGCTGAAAAATGGCGTTAAGCCCAACAACAACAATTATTATTATTATTATTTAACACTTTTAATAGAAGTCAAACATTTGATAAATTCTTATTTAAATAACACTACCAATGTAAAATCTGCCCTTTTTATTTTAGTCTGAAACAGTTTGTTAATAGAGGATACATTATTGGGATAAATAAGAATTTGCAAAAGCTTGAAATTGATGTGTAACAAATCCAGTTGTGTGTTATACTGTTGTAGAACCTTGTAAAGGGGGAAATCTTGTTATATATGTTATATGTTAACCCATTGTAGGTTTTAACAAGAAGGATAGTCCATTTTATTTTAGGGATTTTTTTAATACTTTTGTAGGTTTAACATGGAGGATAATCCAGTGTACATGTTTAGGATTTAACACATGATAATCCTATCTTGCTCAGGATATGTTATACTTTCGTAGGTTTTAACAAGGATGGTAATCCCGTGTACCTCAGGGATATATGGCCTACAAGGGAGGAAATACAGGTAAGCATTCAAGCTGGAAACATTTAATGCATAAAAAAAACTTGTTTAAACTTAATAGTAAGGAGCTTCTTTATGGAGTCACTGATGTGGTTTTTACAATGCCTCCACGATATCTTTTGAAAGCATTGTTTAGTATTAACCCTTGTTATTCTCAATGTGTATGGGTTTAATATTAGGATCATTCTTAATACAAATAAACCTGTTTATTTGGGCATGGGTCTATGTTATTGGGTTCCCTCTGGCATACCTGAAATAGTCCATCTTCTCTATTATAATTTTAGTAATATAACTTCTAACTATTACTAACATTTTATCTTGTAAACATTTAGGATCTCCCAAATTAAAATTTCCATAAGGTAAATAGTTTTTAGTAGAAAATGCTGATTATGGCTTGAGGTCAAGTAGAGTACTATATAGTCTTATAAATGGAAAATTAATAATTCGTGCTTTCAGATCTAGCAGAATCAATTGTATTATTGTTGTATCCAATAATTATTTTGGGCTTTAATTTATTTTCTTCAAATTATTCAATCCAAATGACTTTTCTCTGGAAAATACAGAGTGCTCATAAAAATAATGAAAGACATATTCACTGGATTTATAATGAATTCAATCCTGGAATTATATTACTGTGATTAAACAAAAGAGAATTGGTACAACAGGATAATACTGGCCACCACAGCCACAAAAACACCTTAGTGTTGGACTTAATTTGGATTTCCAGTAAAGTTTTTTAAGAACTTGTACCTGTAATTCTACGATTATTTGCGATTTAATTTGCAAAACCATAATTTCCATTGTTTTACATTTTCACTTTGTATTATAGGGACATATTTGTTGAATTTTACAAAGCTTGTTGCTTTTCACTCTTTTCTGTTACTTATTTTAAGAGCATAGATTCATAATTTCATGATAATTAAGGTGCAGATAATTCAGTATTCACTATTTTATAAATTCTAGTTAAATTATATTAATTATAATGTTAGAACAACAGTTAACATTGAAGATGTGTACATGCACCTGCATAACCATTATGGTGTACACTATACATAGGAACTAAATTATAGCATGGGTTACAAGTGATAGATCATGGAATCCTTGTTTTTGCCTTGGGGGGATTTTGATCCCTTCATGCCTAAGACATTGCTTTCATTTTCTAAATAAAGTTTGTATTGCTAATAATAGTAAGAAACTTGATAGTATATTTGGTACAGTGGCCTTTCATGTCAGTTTTATTTATAATTGAGGCAACTCAAGGTTAGGTAACTGATTAGGTCAGAGAGCAAAGATGCTGCCTGGCTGCAAAATGATGCTGTCTCTGAAACCAGCCTTCTCAGAAAAATGTAAATTCTCTCTCACTCTCTCTCCCTCCATGCCACACTTATAGGTTAATTCACCTTTCTACCCTCTAGGTGTCTATCATCATGTATTGATGTAACCAGTTTTTCACTTTTGTTATGCTCTAAAGACATTCCTCTAGGAATACATTTAAATAAAATCATTCTTCCTTTATTTTTAGTGGTACAAGTCAACATGTTTCTCATTGTGCATACAGAATTTGTGTAAATTCCAGTGAATTTATTGATTTGTCGGCATTAGCATACTGTTTGTTTTTTGTCAAAATTGACATCAAGTGGTAACATATTTTTCATAAATGTGGTTGTATTTATTTCAAAATTTATAAACATTTTGTATGCACTTTTTTGTTTATTCACTTCAAAACAGATGACCATGCACTAAATGCAAGTTTTTTTTTAATGCTTTTGAGGAGATCCACAAAACATGCCATCTTTGTACAAAGTGCTTTTTTTTCAACACACCTGTAAATTGTGTGCAATATGGTCTGAAAACAAATGTTATACATTTTTCACAAAGCAACTCGAGGGCAGAAGAAAAAAAGAGCTGTCACAGTTTCATCTCAGCCTGAAGTGCAGAGTGTACACACCGTGTAGAACTAATTTGTGAGTCTTGTGGGATATGGGATGTTGACATGCCCAATGCACCCACATAACAGTATGCCCAATGCACCCACATAATAATACATAAAACAGCATCAGATCATATTGCATCAGGATTGCGGTTAGAATTTGAGACAGTTTCAGTCAAGAATTGGATTTGTGCAGCACGATCTCTTTAACCCTTTCATCACTAAGTAACTTTGTAGGCATAGAGTCCTCAACACTAAGTAACTTTGGAGTCGTAAAGCAAAATGACTTGTGGACTTTGAAACAACATAACTTTGCCAATGTTAAAGATATCTGGCTGGATTAGGTGTCAAAGTCAAGGTTAAAAATCTAATTTTATGACTAATTTAATAAAAATATGCATATCTATTACATCTGTTAAAATGCAGGCACAAACAGGTAACACAACAGGTAAAATACAAGTAATTTTTTTTATTACCTCTTAGAAAACTTTGAAAGTTCTCAAAACATGTTCAATTGACCCTAGATGTACTAGTGAATAATCACAGTAGCAACACGTCTTTTTTTCATGGTGTCCATAATATATAAAATTCTAACCAAAATGAACCAAAATGATCTCCAAGGTGAGATCTGTCCACACAACTATTATCTGCCACGTTTGATTGTCGCATTTAAGTTCATTAAACGGACAATTTTTCCAAAAACTTCATCTGAATATAATATTTGAAAATAATCCAAAGCTTTCCTGGAGCCATCTAACTCTCGGGTGTGCCCAACTCTGTCAGAAAACTTAAACAAATTTTTATGGTTTTCGGGTTTTGTCCAAAAAAAACCCACATGGAGTGTACAATTCCTCTGGTTCAAAACCTTCAAAGTCCTGTTCATCATCATCACTGTCACCCACAAGTGCATTCCATTGTCTCTCCATATGTCTTCTCTCATTTTCATCCAAATTTATCAGGTCAGAATTATTTAAATCCTCCTAAAACTCTCCTCTAAAATTCCTTCAAATGCCGCCATTTTGGATACAAATTTCAGCATTCGGAAAACACGTTAAAAGTTCCTACTTTGTTCGTCATTTCTAGTTGTATACAAGCTACTAAACTCACGAGATAATCCAAATATAACATCTACATTACCAGATGGAAGTTATTAGAGGTACCCTGAAAGATATTAATCAGGTACTATAACGTTAAAGAAGAACACTGCCCTAGACCGAAAACTCGGTCCATAGTGTTGACGGATTTAGTTCCCCTGGACCCGATATGCTGTCTGCCGTGATGAAAGGGTTAATTAATAAGGCTTTGTCATTGAGATTATTGATGTCTGATCATAAGGAATTATACTGGCATGACACTGAGGATATGCCTTTAGATCAACCTATGAGGTATGAGATTTCTAAGCTAAGGATCACACTGCCTATGGGGTGCGAGGGTATAGGCTAGTGACTAAAACAATTCACAAGCCCTGGTTTAAATTCCATAAGCCTAGACTCCAATTCCTATACAACCAAAATTTCCCATTTTTTTTAATATTGTTTGTCACACAATGTTGGAATTGCTACAGTTCAAATACAACTTTAATAGGGTTTAGTAGGTTTCAAGATAGTGCAAGTGTCATTAGTGTTCATTACTACACATTGCAAGTGTCATTAGTGTTCATTACTACACAGTGCAAGTGTCATTAATGTTCATTACTACACAGTGCAATTGTCATTAGTGTTTATTACTACACAGTGCAAGTGTCATTAGTGTTCATTACTACACTTTATCGATTCTGGATGGTCCTGGTATTCTACCTTCTCTTCTGGATTCTCTCAGCAAATCTTTGTCAAAAGCAAGTTGACTTATGTGCAATGAATTAATTGCCTCCCCTACCTTATCTTTCTATTTTTTTAGCTGGTAAAACTTTTTGATCAAGAGTTTTGAATTTATTTTGGGGTGACTTTGCTGATAGCTAATTGCTGCCTAAATCAAAAGTGTGAATTAATTGCCTCCCCTACCTTATCTTTCTATTTTTTTAGCTAATAAAACTTTTTGATCAAAAGTTTTGAATTTATTTTGGGGTGACTTTGTTGATAGCTAATTGCTGCCTAAATCAAAAGTGATTCACACTATTCTGACTAATAATCATGCTTTGCATTATATATATGCAGTAAAATCCTACTTCAAAGAAATGTTGCTGCTGTTCATGAACTTGTCATAAATGTATCACACGTATGACTTAAACATTATCTTTCATAGGATTGATATGTAATAATTTTTGTTCTCCTGAACATATTTAGCATCTCTTTGATTTACCTATATTGGGTTATTCCACATCCTGATCGTACCTATGCAAATGAGCACTGCTGTCACCTGCTGCAGTCTTCAAACCCATCTCACAAACTGTTGTCAGCCTGTTAAGTAATATGTGAAATGGTGGATTATACCTGACCTCTTTGCTTTTTAATTGCCAGTATTTAAACTGCCCAAAGGATAGTTTTACATCAGCTCTAATCTAATGCTGCATATACTGAAGTGTTTGGATGGGTTTTTTTCTTTTATTTTCAAAGGTTACAGTAAATTGTCTTTTCTTGGAGTACAGTGTTGTGAGGGAATTTGGGAGTATATAAAATCGTGACACTCCGTGTTACATTGATCAGATCTCCACATTGCAATAATCAGATTGTGCCATATTATGGCAAATATGTCAACATTTTAAAAATATATTTCCACATTTCATCATCACAACCACAGTTTTCTCTCGCAAATGTTACTATTTTTGTTTTCAACATCTTTAACTTGCATGTCTCTTAGAATACAGGAATAGCCTGATCTGAAATTTGAAGGACCATGTGCATCAGGCTACCAGATATTTTTAGCACTGGCCTATCCTCATGGCTTTTATCACCTGCACAACATTCTGACTTTTGACCATCCATGTGATTTTACAACTGCAGTGGTCACAAGTCGGTAATGAGCCAGCCAGCCATGTTTTACAACAACTAGAGTACCTTATGCAAATACACTTAGCTGGCCAACTGACCTGCATGACTAAATTTTCTTATGCCATTTCATTGTGAACTGACATTATCCATTAAGCTGTCTGACTGAACCAGAACAAGCATGCTAAACATAAACATGCATTCTATTATACCACCAAACTTACATGCATACACTATACACAAAATGATGCATGCCAATGATAAAGCATCATTATTGCAATGTAGAGTGCTCTACCCATGGACATAAGATGTTCAAGAGTAGGACAAACATGGATGAAACATAAATGTCTGAATAATCCAATCTGACATTGGAACAGACAAAATTCAGTTGTAAGGTAGCAAAAGAAGAAAATTGTCAGATCATGATTTTTTCCAAATGTTCTCTTCCACCTGTAATCATCTTTTATCTACAAGTCAAAACCTCGGTGGATGTAGCAGATGATGAGAACAGGTATATGCAGCACATGGGCCATGACTTGTTTATATTCACTTATTCATATCATAATGTGTGACTTAAAAAATTGCTTATTAGAAATTGCAGAAATTATGTGGCATCTTTAAGAAAAAATTTGCAACCCTGGTATTGCAGAATGTTATATCAACTTCCTCACTACTTGACTTAACATTCTTGGCCATTTCTAGCTTAAGTGAGAAGGCCGGAAATAAACTCACCAGGGATTTGTTGAGCCATATTGCCTAGGTCATGAATAGGACATCTCACCACACCATGGCTAATGCCCTGACAGCCTTTTGGAACCTGGATTTAGTCAGAAGAGATGCACTTCTGCACTCTTTCTGAAACCACATCATGTAGCAGCCTTGCTCACCCTACCTTTTAATTTTCACCTTCTGTTTGGGAATTAAGGAGGTACAAATTGAGGTGGCACAAGATTTGCCCCATCACCTGGTAGTGAAAAATACCATATCTGGATGTCTCTGTCAACTGAGAGCACCTGAATCCTTTTTTCATCAGGTTTAAATCAGCCTCATTTTGCAAAATGATTGAGTGATCCAAGTCATGATGTAGAGCCTCAGAATCTGATTGATCCTGCCCCCATGCAGTCCCATGAAAGCAGACATACTACAGGGGAAGATTTTATTTGTGAAATGGGCATTAAAATCCATAATAATAACATATCATTTGGACACTGAACTTTTGGCCTCAACCTGACCTCTTAGACTTTCACAGAAACTCAGTATAACCTTCTCTGCAAGAAAGGTGGTATACCCAAATGACATCGATCAAAAGCATTTGTATGTTCAGGTTTGGTCCAAGAAATAATATTTTGCCCTCATTTGTAGCCTAAGGTGGATAATGAGTATCAAGAAGTTAAACCATATCCCCTCTGACCATGTTACCCATCTTGAAATAAAGTTTTTCACTTGATTCAATCTTGTATGTCTCCAGACAAAACATATTGAAAACATTGGCATTGTTCATGCATCGGAGATGATTTCAAACAAAGGGGTTAACTCTATTCAATTAAGTAAAAGATATTTTTACCCCTTGGCCACCTTTACATATACCTATTATATATAGATGGCCTTTTTGCAATAGTGACCTATCACAAGCCATCTAGATTAACCTCAAAAACTTCTGTTTCAATGGCAAGACAAGAAGTGGCTCACAGCATGAATACCCCCATACAACATAATTAAGTGTGTGTAGATCTATAGATCTACACACATTTATGTTGTATGGGGTTCTCTGATGTTCCCTATGAGCATTAATATGTTGATTGTTTCTGAATATGATCCTCTGTGTACAAATATTATTTTGTGATGAGAACTCCATTTCACTGTCTGCTGTCTGAAGTGCGTTATGCATAACTAGCCTGAACAAATTACTGTTCTTTATGGTTGTGCAATTTTCAACATCTCACAGGTATGGCCATGGGTATTCTCGTCGATATCTCTGTTCCAAAAAGAAGTTTTCACAAACGTGAACTCTGTCAAAGATTCACTTCCTTGAATCGGTGCTTTGCTGCCTCTTATGCTAGGTTTTTTCTCTTCCATAATGCTGTATGAGGGTTTTTAAGTCCAACATTCCCATGGTCTACTTGTTCAGACATGAGTATCTTTAATAAATATAACTGGCATTCTGTGCATCCAACATTTACATCGGACATTTTCCCAATGTCCAACAGGCTGATATATATGAAATTCATTGTCATCATTGCTAACACCATCCAGTATTTGCCGACTGAAACTGTCATCTGATGACAAACTTTGTTGTGATTCAGCCATTTTAGTTTCCTGTGTGGCCCTTTTTTGAAACATGCATTTGTAAAACTAACATAATGAAAGTAGGGTTAAAACTCCCATAAATGCTTGTTCTAGGGCCAATGAACCAATAAAATTTAGTTTAACAGACATTCATGTTGAACCAAGGTATCCAGCTATTTTAACGTTTGCCTTTCTGAATTTTGTCGCATCAAACGTTGCTACACTGCAACTGGCAGCATGAATTATGTCGCGAAATGCAATTTGAAAGTTAAAAGGTGTCATAAAATATTTTCCAGAATAGTTTTTAAGAAAGGCAGTCTAAGGAGTATTATTCTGACTTCAGTTGGAGTGATAAACCTTTTGGTGGTTAAAGAAAGCAATCCTGATTGGAAAAGCTAAACGAGAGTACATGTGTTCCTGTTGTCATGCTTTTAAGAAATTTCCCTAGTCAGTCTAAATTTCTGAGGCAGACCAGAATTTAGCTCAGCGAATCAGTAAAAAGTACATTTTTTGTTAAATTGCCACCAATATACATGTTAGAAAGTGAGGAACACAAAAGGAGAGAAATTCAACTTCATAGTAAGATGCTAGTCTTGAATAAAGCACAAGGGAAAAATAGCTCCATACTTATACTGCACAAAGCACAGTCTACAATTGAGAGAAAGAGAGAGAGAGATGGAAATGCTGACCTATCACCAACAGTGATTTGGAAAAATCTGGAAGCAAGCAGATGATGTTGACATACTGGCAATTTGAGTTCAAACAGTTAATCGATCATGTGATGAAATCTATTCTATCAATATAATGAAAGAGCTAATTAAAGTTAACATAAATTTAGTACAGTCCTACCCATTTATGTCGACATCCTCGGGCCCAAGGAAATATTGTCGATGTGGATGTTGAGATAAGTGGGGGACATGCGGAAAAAGATACAAGTTAAATTTATAAGTAAGGGGTGACTTGTCATCATGAGTAGCATTTACACTGTTGAGAAAAGAAACAATGAAAGTTTTGAGTACATGACCAGTGTGAAAGACACTTGTATATTGACAAATTACTTTTGGTTACCTTTGTGTAATAAAATCCACAATAAAATATTGCAAAGGTCACATCCTGATATGAAAAACATTATGATTCATGTATTCAGTGCTGGCATTATCAGACAGTTATTTATATGCTTCAAGTACATGTATTTAAATTGGCCTAGATTTTAATCAGTCAGTTCCCATCTTAATGAGGCTACCAAGGGGCTAGGGCTATTCACGGGGAAATGAAAACCTGTCAACAAGTTGATTTAAACAGTAAATGTATTTAGTTAAAGAATTCATCGTGAAAAGTACATACAGACAAGCAAGCAATTTGTCGCTGATATGATTAATGAAGTCATAAAATTGTCTACACTGACACATGCTAATGAGGTATTAAAAGAAAATGATTCTTTCAATATTGTAACAATGTCAGCTCAAGTGGTATACATTTAGAATACATTCCAGAGATAACAAGTTATGAATTCTCTCAAAATACAAATACACTGTACGTGTAGCAGTAAAAGATTTTTAATGACAAATACAATGACCTTTAATTAAGCTTATCTATAGCATAATCAATGCATAAAATTACAATAAAATTTAATTTAAAGTAAATGCTGTTAGCACAACAAGTGGGCACAGGAGATAATGAGAGTGCATGCATTTCTAAACCTAATGCAAGCTTCTTCATTTTGAGTCTTAATAGTTCTCTCTGGAGAAGACGCTGCAACTTTCCCAAGTGACCATGCGCTTTTTCCGATATTACCAATGAGTTTATATGAGCCAAAAATCTTGCCGACATAAATGATTACACATGTAAATTAAATTCCGGCTGTGGGATCAGCTAATTGTTGAACAAAGTTTGGGTCATAAATGGCTGCTGGTCGACTTAAATGATTAGACTGGTAAATTAAAGCCTTTCGGTAAGATCTAATTGTTGAACAAAGTATGGGTCGCAAATGGCAGCTGGTCAGCATAAAAGATTAGATGGGTAAATTAAAGCTTTGCGGCAAGATCAACCAATTGTTAAACAAAGTATGGGTCAGAACTGGCAGATTTTCAATATAAATGTTTAGAAAACAGGATTTATTCAAGCTGGGACCAAGGGATTCTGTTGACATGTACATTTATTTTATTATCTTGACATCGACATAAGCATGACTATTTTGGTAGTAATAGTAGACCAAGTAATCAGGACTTTGCTTTTTGTCGACATAGGTGGATTGTCGACATAAGTGGGTAAAACTGTAACTCTATTTCTGAGAGAAGAAAAATATATCATTCCTAGGTCATGATCAATTTCATTTTGTTTATGTAATGGATTAAATTGTTATATTTTTGCACACGAGAGCTCATGCTCTTCAGATTTTATTTATATACATACATATATATATGTTTGTGTGTGGGTCTGCTTAGATCTGTTATTCCATCTATTTCATATATTATTAGCTTGATGCAATCACTGGCATAAAATATTCTGTCAGTTCAAATATTTGTATGCTTTCGTGCCATAATTCCCATTTAGAAATGCAAAGCATTGCTGTTAAAATTAAATATTACCAATGTAAAGATGCTGCCAGTGCACATGATTGCATAACATACATGGAAACCAGTAATGCTCAAGTAGTTCGTCAAATTAGTTTAAAGTCATACATATGTAAATGTACTCTATGGAGTAAACAATTTTTATTCAGTCATTAAAGTGTTTATTGTGACATAAGTCACATCAGTAGAGGCATCATAACGCTTGTTCAGATGTCTTTTTTGGTAACTTTTACACATCTGGCTTGTTCAGCTTGACATGAATGGTTGTTGAAGCAAATTTGATTGGCACATTGGGCCTCTGAACAAACATTCTGTTGTAGTTTGAACCTTGAAGTTTAACAAATGTGTGCTTATAATACAGACAACCTAGAAAAGCCAAAATGGTTGATTTCCAGTGTGGTTCATCTTTAAATAATGATTTTGTTCAGCAAATATGGGCTGATGATGGTTATGGAAGCAACCCTTCATTTCAGCTGCTTTTCAAAATGAAATGTTGTTGTTGTTGTTGTTGTGGGGTTTAACGCCATTTTTCAGCACAGGAAAGGCTATACATGGCGGTCAGTATTAATGGTGGAGGAAGAAACCGGGAAATCACCGGAAAGAACCACCGACCCACGAGAAGCTACTGGCAAGCTCTCTCACATATCCACATTCGCCGAATCTTAGACTCGAACCCACGCAGATAGAGGTGAGATGGCAGTGATCCGTAACGGACAGCGCTTTAGACCACTCGGCCACTCGGGGCCCCAAAATGAAATGTAGTAAAGGATGACTAACAAACATAATTAAAATATAGACAATTTAAAAAGTGCAATTATAGTTTCTTTTCTCATCATTATTTACTCCTGTGGGGATTTTGTGCTACAAAACCATATATCTCTAGTATAAGGGTTAACATAAATTTAATAAATAAGAATTTTAAATATGAAATGAAAAAGTAAAGATATTTTTGTTAATGAAAATACCTCTGTCTTGACAAGTAGACTATGGCATGAAAGAACTTAAATTCCTAATACAGCATTATGAAACAGGTAAATATGGCATAGTAGTTGGTAAAGCAATGATTCAAAAAAGTGAAACTTTAGCAGAGTTTTTGTTAGAGAAAAATCTTGTTATGGATCAGACAATCCAAACGACATTACATATGAGCTGTGGAAAATTGTACATAACAACCAGAAAGTAGTTTTCAAACTTGTTCCCGATGGCCTTTCAGACAGCATGTGGTGAAAGGTGGTTCTTAGCACAGAACAATATTCATGCTCTGATAAGGAACAGATTAAGCTCAGAAACAGTCAATAGATTAATGCTTATACAGCTAGAAGCAACATTTTTCAAAGATTTTGATTTCATTATAAATCTAACAGAGTTTTAGAAAAGCTTTTGACAGATTGGATCAGGAAGTTAGAGAGATGGATATTAAATTGTTAGGTAAATATTGAACTATGGTTGTTTCTTCCTCCCCACCCTTTTTTGTTCTACACTCCCCTTATTTTATGACAAGGGTTACCTCCCCACTTTAGATCAAATCCTGGCAGCTTCTCTGGAAGTGAAGTGTCCATCAATGTTGTTTGCCATGGTCATTTACTAGCAAGTACATTGCTATCATTTTTGTACAGTTCTGATTAACCTCCAGATGTATTGTATTTTGCTGTTTGTGTTTGATGTGACAACAAATTTGATTTGATTTATATTTTCTTTTCAAAAAGTCCGATCTAATTCCCAAGTGATATTTCAGCGAATGTGGGCTGATATGGCTTTGACTTGTAAAGGCAATACTGACTTTGTTCTCAAGTTGACAATCTTTTTGATTGAACTGCAGATTTGATACTTGTTCAGTGCCAAGTAGAGTCCCACAACTTCCTGTGTGTTTGACCTTTAATTTGTTAGTGCCTTCTTTGTTTTCCCAGATGACAGCCCATTGATACAGACACATAATTGATACATACTTAGTGCCAGGTAACAGAGGATCTTGCCACACAATTGACACCCTTTCAGTTGCATCTTTTAATAGATTTCACAGACTGCATGATTGATATGTCACTTAAAGAACCCAAGCACAATCTTTAAACATGCAACCACATATGACGGTAAAGACAAGGGATCGGACTTGGATGATATTTACAAAGAGTAGACGATGATGGAAGCCTTCAGAACATTATTTGGTCACTCAGAGAGTGAGGATGAATTCTTGGGCTTTGTACCAGATTATATTAGACCTTGACATTTATAGGATGCTATTAATCACAAAACTTGACTTTATTTATAAAACATGTAGAATTAACATAAGGAATATTGTGAATCAAATCATTCTATTCTGCTATTGTTATAGTAGTATGTGACCTATAAAAGAATTCATGGATTGATAATATAATCAGATAAAAAATGTCAAGCATTATGGATTTCTAAGGATTTGTTGACAGGATGATTCACAAAATGTAGGTAATCATTAATATCATTGTACATCATTTACACTGGTTATGTCTATTTTTGCTGTCTATCCTGTCATCCAGTTTGGCTTTATTTATGAAGTTGCAACAGTGACCCATTGATGATAGGTAAACCCTTCAGATGGCTCTAACTTGCAAAATACACCTGAACTTATAGGAGGCTCAAAGAGAAATGTTCTTTATTTGCAGCCTTAAAAAGGTGTGAAGGGGGTTGAATTATAGTTGAGTTGACTTATAATTGAGTTTATACAGTAAGTGATCGAATTACAAATAATCCATCCCACCCTTCCATGCAATACAAGAAGAAAGCAGTGATCCAAATTAATTTTGTGGTATTCACCTTGCCAACCATCAAACAATGAAAAAAGAACCACTAGAGTAGGAAATTTCAAAATAATAAGGTTGATCTTGTAGGCTTAATCAAACTGGAATAGTGACCCAGTTTTAAGTCACAACCCATGAGTTAAGGTTTTGCTTAAAGTAAACGTTCTTTTACATCTGGGTATAATGGTAACCACCTAGTGGATAGAAGGAGAAGTTGACCTGTAAGAGTATTTTTCCCATTGCGTATCATCTTTTAAGAGGGCTGATTTCAGAGGTAGCAGAGAAAGCTATCCATATGTAAAGTGATCAGGCATTGTCAGAGAACATAATTTACACCAAACAAATTGCTCACTTCAAATGATACTTGAAAGATCACATTAAAAATAATCCCTCAAAACCTTTCACACAATGTAAGCATGCTTCAAGATTTTGATGAAGTTAAAACTGGTTACATCTGGGTAGAATGATAGCCACCTAGAAGTTAGAAAGAAGTATTAACCTGGAAGAATTTTTTTCGCTTAGTCAATATAATATATAGGTGTTTTTCTTTTTTGTGGGGAGGGCTGAATTTGGAGGTATAGCAGAGTTAAGTTTCATAATGGAAAAAGTAAGGTATTTCCTAAAAGTAACAGGGATTTAAGAAGTAAAGGTAATGAGCAGCTTCTTTGCATTCAGTAGAATATTTGGTCAAGTTTTCAAGAAGTTAGTGTCAATTCATCAAAAAATTTAGAATAGACCCTGTGCACCTTAAATATATAACCCATGCAAATAAGAAAAGGCAGTTGCTTCTTTGGAATTGTTTTAGACTGGAAAGTGCAATTATTTGAAATAAATGCTAAAAAAAAGTCCAGTGTGATGATGTTAGTATGGATGCAATCAGGGAATGGAGAATGTGTTGTTTGTTTGTTAAGTTTTTTTTTTTGAATTTTAAATTTGTTACATGCTATTGTAATGTAACATTGTGTGTTTGACTTGACCTTGTCCAAAATTGAGTTCATTCTGCTTGACCTCAGGTTACTTTCTTATGTAAACAACTAATAACTAATACATAGCTAAATTATTGTCTGTGTGTATGGGTTTGAAGTCAGAATTGTTATTAATAGAAACTAAATATATTTATTTAGGTTTGGGTTTTGGAATTTCCTTAGTGTGTTTGACATAGTTTAAGTTCTCTGGTAGCCCCAAGTGGCCAAGTGGTCTATGTTACAGATCACTGCAATCTCATCTCAGTCTGCATGGATTCTGGGCTCAGCCAATGTGGTAATGTGAGAAAGCTTGCCAGTAGCTTCTCATGGGTCAGTGTTTCTCTTGGGGGTTTTTCCCAGGTTCTTGCTTCACTATTAATGCTGGCTGCCATGTATAGCCTATCTTGTACTGAAAATGGCATTGAACCCTACAACAACAATAGCAGCAGTTCATATTTTCTGGTTTCTAAAAATAAATTTATTATGTAAGCATCAGGATCATTCTGCAAAGTTATTTTCCATTGCTTAATAGTTCTTTTTAGAAAATGATAATTGTTACCTAAAGTCAAGTAGAGAACTAATGTAACTGAGAAGATTTTTTAGTTGTACTTTAAGATCTAGCACTTTCAGCTTTTATTATATATTGTGTCCAGTTGGGCTAAATTTATTTCTTCAAATTATTGAATACAAGTTATTATTTTCTCTGGAAATACAAAAGTGCTCTGATAAAATTCTTAAATAGAGACATTCACTGGAATTTATAGTGAATTCAAACTTGTGATTCAACAAAATGCTGTTGACACACTAACACTCTACAAGCTACCACAGACATCATCACCTTCAATTTTGGATTTTTTTTTTTTGGACTTCTACTGAATTTTTTTTAGGACTTTAAATTATGAGGATTTGAGTCTGTAAGTCTAGGATTATCTCGAGATTTAATTCGCAAATACCATAAGTTCTTTTTCATTTTCATTCTGTTTTCAAGACAAATTATTTGTTGAATTTTACAAAGCTTGTTGTTTTTCAGTCTTGTGTGTTATTTATCTTAAGAGCATAGTCTCATAACACAATCAGAATAAATACTTGGTATTCTGTCAGGAAGAAAGAGAGATGAAAAGAGAAAACGTGCTTGGTGCTTTGTTTTTTTAATGGCACTTTCAGCAGTGTATTTACTTACATAGAGGAAATGGAAGCAGAGTGCCTTTCCAAGATCACAAACAAGGTTGCACGCCTGGGCAAGTATCAAATGTGCAGCTCTTAAATTAAGAGTCAAATGCTCTTCCAACTAAGCTGCCATAGCTCTGAAGAAAAAATGTGCAGATAGTGACTATTAGTTGAACCCATGCTTCTGTATTAAAAATTGGTATGGTATCGAAAGTCAATGCAAAAATGAAAACAAATACTTTAGTCATGCAAATAAATTTGATAATTGGTATTGACTCAGTAATAAATGTCAAAAAACAACATGAAACATTCTTTAAGAATTCATCAACTATGATACAGATTTTCATGGTCAGAAACCTGAAAGTTCATTTAATGATTAATGTGGATTTTCATTGATATTCATAGTTTGTGTGAGATACAAAACTGCATCCAAATGAACTGTGTCATCTGTCACTTGATGTAATATTTAGCTGTGGCACAATGTGTTCTTGAGAAACACATCAATTAAAATGTCACTCAGTAATGTTAACCACAATTGCTTATTCATATTTTGATGGCTTGGATTTAAGAGAAGTCACTTGATGCCAAAGGAGCATGATTTTCCAAATGTTCCAATAGAGGGTTGGCAAAATATATTAAATGAAAACTCCACAAACATGTTCAGAAACATCAAACCAGCATTGAATAGTGACATATGACATACAGAACGAATTGCAGTTGGGGTGGTATTGTGGCACTCTGATATAGAACATATCTGACCCATGCATACCTCCTGAATGGTGAACCTTGACCAGAGTCTTACCCTGTTTGTGTCCATGGACAGTGGAACATATTGTTGTCTAAGAGTTTTGACTTCCACCCAGTTGGAGAGGTTTTTTGATGTGCACTTAATTAGACTGCTTTGAGACAATGTACCCCAGAGAAAATCATAGACCTTTTAAGAAGTTTATAGAAGAAATTTTTACCTACCATTATTTTTAATTTTATATATTTTTCAAGTTTTCAAAAATCATCTTTACCTTTTATCTTTAACCTTGCTAGATTAAACTGTCATGTTATGTTGTAATGGTTTATCTCCATGTTTGCATTTTTTCTATGTACACATTTTCAACTGCATTTGCTCAGTACTATATATATCCAAGACTATACTGATGTGATGTTAAAAATCGTATATGCATATTCAACAAATTTATATAAACATAATATATACATTTACATTCCTCTGTTACAGATAGTGGAAAAGGATTTTGTCATACCTGCCATGTTCAATGAGGTGTACAGCAAAATTCAGGTAAGACAGCAGGTCACACTTGCAGTGAAAATAGCTTTTTTTTTCTTCATAGTAATTTAAGATTAAATCTTGTTGCTAATGACATTTTTACCAACCATTTAGAAAGTAATTACATATTAAACTAGGTCCTTTTCTGCTACACTTTTGCTTGTACATTGATGAAATCAGATACTTGTTTAAGTCATGAAGATCGTCATCATAACAAAAGCAGATAACAGTGACTTTTAACACTTCATTGATCATATATACAGTGTGACCCCCCCCCTATGACACTTTGGTTGGGGTCCATAGAAGCTGACTGTGTTATAGACTGAACCATGTTATAACAAACCAAACACTTTTTAGCTGAAGAAAATGATACATTACCCAAAAATCTTGTCCATGGGTGGGGGGGTGGTAATAAAAGTGGGTACAAAAGTACATGCCTTTGATTCAATGAAGATAAACTAGTCTGAAAAACACTATAGACAACTTGCATTTGTATAGTACAATACATAATCTGTTAAGTAATGTACATGTATACAAGAAATTCATGAATTTGAGTATAGATCAAATGTTACAAAATTCTTGTATGACTCGAATCCTATTAAAAAAACAAATAACACATAAAAAATGTTAGTCCTTGACATTCTGATCTAAATCCGATTGTCACTAAGCAATTAATTACAGCAGTCACAAAAGCAAGTGGCTATAGTTGTTTACATGCTACATGTACATATACTTAAATTGGCTGGTTACCTTAATGAGGCTACCCAGGGGATGAGGTTGTTGATAGGGAAATGTAAACATGAACAAATTAAAAAAGTTTAACAAACATCTTTGCAAGATACCCCATCTTCAATTAACTTGACTTCCAGATATCTATAATTTAAAAGATCAAAATTTAATTTGCGTTTTATGCCGTCATTTGTAGCGACCAAAATCATAATTTGTTCCTGCAAAAATAAAACTTTCTTAGTGCAATAAATGTGTTCCAATAACACTGGAAAATGCAACAATCCATCAGATACCATTGCTTTTATTTAAATTTGGTGCTGATGTACTTTGATAAAAGTTTATTTGTGGAGGGTATTATTTAAGGCTGTAGTTTGCTTTCTTTGGTGAAGGGTGCATGTTTTATTGAAGTTACCGATAAAGGACAGCTTTTGAGGACCAAACAGATTTCTATTTCTTATTGTGGCAGCAAAATCAGATAATTTTAGAATATTGATTGAGACTGAATTATTTTTTTTTCATTTGCATAGTATTTATACAGAATGATCCGTGCTTCATAGGTAATCAGTTTTTGAAGTTTCAGAAAAACTTTTTTATCTGTGTACATTTTAAAAACTAAAGGACTTAGTCATAATTTGGTAGGTTGTAGCAGTTACTGTTCCTGCCTTCAAAAGATGGCTGATTGTAGCTAGTCAAGGTAGCACAACTATTAAATAGACCAGCAACCTTTGGTTATTTTTTTTGTTTGTTTGTTTTGTTGGGGGGGGTGAGGAAGGGGGTCATGAAATTTCTGGTAGTGGAGTGATGCTGCCTTCCACGCATGTGGCAGAAATTTAAAAAAAAAATGGCCAACAGGTGTTCTGTTCTAATAGAGATTACTAAAGAAAATGTGAGTGTTCTGAAGGATTTGATTTTATGTGTGAAAAGAAGAGGAATTTTACTTACCATCCAAATAAAATTGTCAGTCTAAATAAATATATTAATTACTAACCAACAGCTAATAGTCCAACACTATTGTGTTTAAAAAAATCTATTATAAAATAGTGCCTCATCTGGTTGATCTCTGCTAACCAGAAATGTAGAAACAAAATAAAAATTTGAAGAAATATGGAGATCTTACAGTATACAGTACAAGCAGATTATGATGCACTATTAAATAATTTTTCTCAACTACATTGATAAAATAAAATTTATGAGCATACTTTTATGACTCGATGGTTTTAGTCAAAGTAATAGAAATGAGTGAAAACCAACACGTTTTGTAAAATTCAACAGAAAACTTTTTTCTTTAGAATGCAATGTGCAGAATGTAAAAGAACTTATGGTTAAATTCCAGATAATTTGGTAATTTTAAACCCAAAATAATCCTAGAATTGCTATCACAAGTCCTAAAAATTTAAGTTGTGAATAAGCTTTAATAGTATTCCAAAATAAATCCAATGCTGGAAGTGTTTATGTACCTGTGATGGTTTGTATTGTAGTGATCTGACAGCAGTCTTTTGTTGAAGCACAATAATACAATCCAAGAATGTCTTTTTTTTTTTAAATTTCACCGTAAATCCAAGTCTTTATTTTAAAAAATTTTGAGCACTTCATATTTCCAGAGAAGAATATATTGAACTACATAATTTGAATAATCCAAATGAAATATAGGACACAACATTAATACAACTGATTCAGCTCATATCTTACAGCACTAATGAATAATTTCTAGATAAACAAGATGTAGAGTTGTGAATGTGTAAATATAAAAAATGCAAACAATGTTACAGAGATAAACCATTACAATAAAACATAACAGTTAGTCTTGCAAGATAAAAGATCAAAGGGAATGATGATTTTAAAAAACTTACAAATATATATAAAATAAAAGATAATGGTAGATAAACAGTGGTAGTCTTTTACTTGATCGTAGGTCACAATTAGCATTTTCAACAAAAAAAAATTTGAAGGTTCCAAACATTACAAAATGAAATCTTAGATATAGTTAGGTCTGTTACTAATATTATAATATATAGCCTGTATAGTCTAATAGGTTCAATATTTATTTTTCCGGGGAAAAAGGACATGTCAGAGTAAAAGATTATTCTAATTTTCAAGTGAAACAAAATCTGTTTTTATATAGTTGCATTTCTTGTGACCTCTTTGTTTTGACAGAAGGGTAACACATCCTGGAATTCCCTTGAAGTCACAGAGGGAAATCTATATACTTGGGATCCAAAATCAACATACATTAAGAAACCACCATTCTTTGAAGGAATGGTATGTAAAAATGTATACTATATTTACTTCTCTTTTTTTTGCTAGTCAAATCAACAGTAATATGCTGACAGTAAATAGTTGGTTAGAAGTAATTAGTATAACAAATAGCATCAAACCCAGGTCAGCTGGTGCCTTTTGCAATGGGTGAGTATATATGGTAATATAAAAATAGAATACCATATGTACTTCATTGCAGGTTGACTTTGTGTCAAGTTACCCCCACCCCTTGCCATATTAGGGCTACAAAAGGCCAGTTTCTCTTTGACCATCCTATAAGTTAGGGTTTATTTTGCAAGTCAGATCCATCTGAAGGGGCAACTTGTCAGCGAGTCAGAGTTTTGATAGACAGACAGACAGATGGGTTTGATTAGATTAGATAGATTTTAAACCAATTTTTATGATAAATTCACAAATTCAATTATAGATCATATATTAGTAAACAAAATAGTAGTTAAGAATAATCTGATTCCAATATCCCATAATATGTTAATTATATACGTCTTGTAAATGAAATTTTAATTCAATACTTCTTTTATTCAGAGGATCCTATAGTTGTCAATACATAATGTCATCTGGTACAAATCCCAAGAATTCATTTTCATGTCTAATATAGTTCTAAAAATCTACAGTTATCTTCTAGTCATCATAAATATTGTCTGACTCTGTTTCCGTAGCTTTACTGTCATATGTGGGTACTTATATAGAAACAGAGCCTGGGCTCTGTAAGTAACACTTTGATCTTACAGTCTGTCAAATCTATTAAAGGATGCAACTGAACATGTGTCATTTGTACAGCATGGTCAGAGTTCAAATATCCACCCTCTGTTACTTGGCATGGAGCAAATATCAGACTTGCAGTCCATCAAAGGTTTGTCACATGGTAAAATAAAAAGGATGCTACCATTAACAAGCTAAGGAATTAAAGTCAAACATGCACATGAAATTGTAGAACTTTACTTGGCACTGAACAAGTGCCAAATTTGCGGTTCAATCAAAAGGATTGTCAACTTTAAAACAAATGGATTGCTACCTTTAGGGTCCAAAGGCTTATTAGGCCACTTGGGAATTAGATATAACTTATGGAAAACGATGATGTAAATTAAATTGCATCAAACACTGTTTATAAAGCAAAATGCATATTTGCTGCAAATATAGGTTATTTGGACTTGCACAAAAATGAAAGTAATATAATTGCTAGTAAACACCCATGGTAAATAGCATTAAAGAACACTTCACTTTGTAGTGGGTAGTATTTAATTTACTGGTGATATTTACAATACAAATAACTGTATGTACCAGTTTTGTATAATGAATGGTGTCATGACATGAATAAAAACTGTGCATACCATATATGCATTTCGGAATAGGAATAGTGGCATAAAAACAAAAAACTACTTGAATTTACAGGTTTTTTTGTGTACTGCAAACATCTCAAGTTTCCAACATTACCCCTAAATTTATCCAAATTTATTTTGTCTCTTGTACTTATAAGATGCAAGAATGAGTGAAATTTTCATTTTGAAAAACCCGAAACATTAATTTACATTAGAGAATTTAGGTACCACATTTGAATTTTAATTTTTTGTGCATATTGCCTAAATATTACATATTATGGGTTTCATTTTATATTGTAATGTCTTTTGCTTCACTTTATTTACAAATTATTCCAGATTCTGCCCTATAGATAATGTTCAGTTGATATTAGTGAAAAACTACAATTGAAGCAATTTTCATCAGTTTAACTGCTTCCATATCTTGAAAACAAAGAGGACAGCATAAACTTTTGAATGAATTATCAGAAGAAATAATGCAAAATGTGCATACAAAAAAATGGTCCCATTTTTTAAAATTTTATTTCTTAGTTTATTGAATATGAAATTTAAAATTGTATAAACACTATGAACTTGCACAATTATAGACTACACAGAATTTTGTATTTTAGACAAGTGACTTGCCACGGATTGAAGGTATTACAGATGCCTATGTTCTTCTTAATCTTGGTGATTCCGTCACTACAGACCACATTTCTCCAGCAGGTAGTATAGCCAGGAACAGCCCAGCTGCAAGATATCTAGCTAGTCGAGGGTTGGTAGCAGTTATTTTTTTTTATTTTTGGGGAAAGAAAAAAAAGTTTCACACAAATGTCAGGATAAAATTAAATCATAAGTGCAGGGTTGTCTTTGAGCAATTGTGAATATCCTGCTAAAATTGAAAATTCTGCACAAATTGTCTGAATCTTTGTGATCAGAATCATACAAAATATAAGGATTGGGTGCAAATTTTCATGAATCCTGTGTGCTTTATTTCCAAAGAATGTTGAAATTACCATTTTTTACTGTTGTGGACTGGTATATTATGTTCTTGTTTCGTGCATTTCACAAGCAGAATTTGGATTGTGTACTTAAGTGCTTAGAGTCTGATTGATTTATTTCAATTGCTTGAAGAACAATGGTACCTGAGGAATCCTGAATTTGGTTGAACTATTGGTCAAGTTTCTCAGTCAGATACCTTACCCAATTACATTAGCATTGTGAAAATTACTTTCATTTATCTCTGAATCCAAATAGACGGTGGGAAGTAGCTCTTAAAATATTAACTATTCTTATTCCCACTATGTGATCACCCACATCTCGGATGTGACCAGTTTCAACTTTAGCTTGCAATTGTGAACAGTCATGTAGTCAATTTTCACAATCCAAAATTTATTTTCAGTGGTATAGTAAGTGAAAAGGTTGTTGACATACATTGTGTATACAGTGGTCCCCCTCATATATGGCCACCCCTTCTGCACTAAAGAAGTGGCCTTATAAGATGGGTGGCCTTTCTGAATGGGGACTATATTTGTGAAAAGTTTGTGTATGTGTGTGTGTGTATATATATATATATATATATATATATATATATGTGTGTGTGTGTGTGTGTGTGTGTAAGGTAAGAAAAATACACATAATGTAAAGCATTTAATATCTTCATTTAAAAGTAGCATTAATTATTAAAATGTTCTAGTCTTAAAACAGATTTATTTCAAGGTAACATAAATTAACAGTTTTTATTCTTAGGCATGAAATGTAAGTGGGGTAATATTGGCATGCACATCACAAAACGTTCAAAAACGTTATTTGAGTCTTGGTACATTATGCTTTTTCATATTTAAAATAATTCCATTTCCATTTACTTCATTCTCCCACTACTACAGAATGTTCTCTCTATTTTACCCTCTTGTTTATTTGAGATTTTCCAACATAAATTTGTTGGCATGTAAACTCTCCCCATTGGCATCAAAACAAATTTTATTTTTCTTCCTTTTACTTGATAACATGTGAAAGTGTTGTAATGATTTATTCCTACAATATAATTTTGCAGAAAAAACATTTGCAAACGAATGCCTTAATATACAGGAAGTGGTACATGAACTGTCACATGGTTTATAGGTCTTTGTCTGGTAGGATATTTTCTTATGTTAACCCACAAATCTATTTTTAGCCTATCTGACCATGTTATGATCCTAACAATTACATCAGTCACAATTGTCAATTTTTAAAACATCCGTTTTCCGTTTTGTGAAGCTCAAAGCTCTTATCGAAGCACTGCTGACCCCATTTCCTGCAAACATTAGCATTCATGATCTAATAATAACCTTAGTAGTACAGGTACTTTAGATGACCCTTCTTTCAGAAACAGAGATTGTGAAAGATAATCAAAACACTTACCTCACTGTAATTAAATATTGGTTCTGTACAGATTAATAATAAAATGTGGCCACTTTTGAGGAGTAAATTTTACATTTGTGCAGTAATATGGTGGTTGTGCTAGTGGAGTGGCCTTTCTTGAGGTGTGCTTTTGTACTCGTTGGTGCCAAGAAATTCTAGTCATAAAGAGTGGATGGCCACTGGTCAGGGGGACCGTTCATGAGGGGGACCACTGTATACAACATTAGTTTTTTTTCCAGTGAATTTGTATTTGTGCATTTTTTAAATGGGTCATTAATGTCCATGTGGTAATGATCAATTTCATTCACGTTTTCAATGATGTAATTATATTGTACTGTTATATTTCAGTTTATTACACTTTTTAGATTTTGATCATCTCAGTAATGCAAGTCCACCTGTTTGAACAATTTGTATATTTGTTTTATGCACTTGTTTTGTTTTTTTCATCTCTCTTTCATGTCAGGTGCTGAAAGTACAGATGCAATAAAGTCAGGCAGGATAACCATGAGACCTGCCTTGCCTGTGCAAAATGTTTATATGACACCATGTCACAATGTCTGTTTCTATGTGCAGTATGGGCAAAAGATAATAGTCCAGCATCTTACAAAAAAAACAATAAAAAAGGCCATGCTTCAAATCTACTGAGCATGAAGCATTAATAATACATTTGAATTTGGAATTGTTGACCAATTTTATGGATACCTTGAGATGCCACCCTCACCCATGATGAACATGCTTAATACAGCCCCTATTGTGTCAAGAGACACAGTTCTGCAAACTTCTCTTAAATCCCATGGAGCAGCAATCCTGTGCTCTGTCTCCTTGGGTCACTGCCTTTGTTTGGGGTTCAATTTGAGTAGGTGAAACTCAAAACTTGACCATTAAGTCCTTATTTCTTCACATTCCCATCAGGGTGAATACTAAAGAGAGGATCATCGCTAATGCAGGTGTAATTCAGCAGTGGCAACCATTTCATGGCCAGATTGTATATGTGGTCATATGCACCTAACTTTAGCAGGTGGTCGTCAAGGGAAGGGGTAGAAAACAAGGTTTCTCTTACCCGCAGCAGCCCACTAACAATCAATGATTTTTGCCATCCTTACCACCCACTGACAACCCTCCTGTGCTTGCCAGACTCTATCTGTTCTGCCAGACTTTTGATCAACTTGTTTCTGATAAATGATTAGGCCATCCAAGTCACTTTTAAGGGGCTCCAGATCTCATTCATGCAGCCCTTTGCACTTTTATTGTCCCTCTTCATGACAGAGATTCCATGCAATCCAACAAAAGCAGACGTTTTACACAACAAGATAGAGCCTATGGCCAAGTGAAGTTCAAAAACCTAGCCTCCCCAGGTTTTTATTTCACTTTTTTTGGTTTTGAAAACCAGCAGAAATTGAGACCCCTGTCATGGACTTCAGCAGACTTCAACATTTTATTACTGCCCCAAAGTTCAAGATAGAGAGTTTGTTGTTCTACTTGTGATGAGGTAGAACAACAAACTGCCCACCTTTGTGTCTCCATTTCCAGTCAGTCTTGACCTGTCCAATATATAGTGTACCCTTTCAGTGCCCTTCCATTCAGCCTTATTCTCAGCCTTTGGATTTTCACTAAGACATTGGACTGCTTTTTGAATCTTGTCCCATCTTAACATTTTGTTTATCTGGGCATTGAGTTTCTAACTAATATCAGTCTAGTTTATCATCTTCCCAAATGCATCTAAATTAGCATATTGCATGAATTTATTTCACTAAAGGAGTTTCTTGAACTACTTGGCCTACTCATTGTGGCAGCAGACCTGTTTTATCTCAGCTATTTTTACTTTCACCCTCTGCAGATCACCTTTCCAGCTCACTGGTACTTGCTCTCAGGTCACTTAGTGCAACAGATTACAACTGGTACTTGCTCTCAGGTCACTTAGTGCAACAGATTACAGTCTAAAATGAAATACTTTCTGATTAGAAGACATTAAATTAAGTGGCTGAGAATACTTTCAGTAGCCCCACAAATGGAAATCACAATTTTTTCATGCTCCAATTTGTTGGTTTTGGAGGCTCACTTGCTACAAGATTTTGTGATGGTCAGCAGTAAGAAGACACTGCATGAGAAGACTTCTTACATCATTGTCCTCAAAATGAAGTTCTTTATTATTGCTTCCCATGCCATGGGTGGAATGCATCCAAAGGAAGATACTTTTAATAATGTTGTACAATTCAATCATAGTGAGCTACCTCTTTAAACAAAGGGGATCTTATCATCAGGCCTTTGCATTATGGTATGGAAGTACCGTTGTTTTTGTGCCCAATATGATATAAACATACAAGACTGACATATTTTTAGCAGGCTTAGTGTCCTGGCTGACTCACTATCAAGTAGTGGCCAACTGCTTCATACAAAGCTGTTTCCATCAGTTCATCATCCTTGAATCCTGTACCCTTTGGGGGCCTACCAGTGCTATTTGTGACAAGGTAGAACAACAAACTGCCCACCTTTGTGTCTCCATTCCCAGATCAAGAGACAAAGACCATCAGGGTCATTTCAATCAGCCTGGAGGTAACACAGGTATATACATTACTTCAATCATTTGTAAACTGAAACTAATCGAGAAAATGAGGAGCAGAGCTTGCAGAATAGTTCTGATTGCCCATCTTCAATAAACCCTCCAGTGATTGAGATACCCAAAATTTGTAGAAACCACCTTGCTATTAAAGCAGATGAGTTAACCATTATTTCATCCATGTGCAAAGAAACTAATCCACACTTAGTGCTTGTCAGGCATGCCTGCATGAGAAGGAGTTCTGAGTTTGTGGAAAGGATTGCTGCAGCTAGATGCAGTGGTATGTTTTCAGTTACTGGTGTCATGCAAATATCATACCACACTCAACCCCTACCTCACAACTGGCTTCTTTTTCTGTTTGAAGACAAAAAGTTAATCCCTATCACAATTAAGAGATAATGTTAAATATCTCAGATATTCAGACATCACAGAAGAGATGATATTGGCTACCTCCATGAAGAAGTTATTGTACAAAATTTGTATCATAATAGTATTACCTTTAGCTTGCAGGGTGAATGAGCACATGTGTTGCTTGTGGATCTGAGGTACATGCAGTTCTTTTCTGATGGCTAAGCAAAAATAATGACAGAACCTGATTTTATATTTTAAAACAGTTTGCTATTGATAGGCTTTCCTTGATCAACCCATTGGGTGAGACCTTAGTATGCATCCTCAAATGCTCTCTAAAGTGCAGAGAGAATATCTACAGTGGACATAAGAGGATCTTTTGCTACTATTTATAACCTTATCATAGCTAAAAGTAGGACCCATAATCCAGCTCTGTGAATTACCATATCATGAGAACAGAGACATACACCAATGACTTTTTATGTAATCATTTGTTACAACAATCCCTTGAATAGTTGATTGTTCTTATTAAAAACATACATGAAAAGAACAAGCCCAAAAAATGTCTGACTACTAGTTTATATATACTGACAGATGGTACAGTCCATAAACCAGGCTAATGCTTATATTGTGAATTCCCATTGTAGTACCAAAATTAAGGTAGTGGTCACATATATTGTTTGTCTTCAGAGTTGATCCATGTTGCCTGGGATGTCTGTTAAACCAGCAAGTGAGAATCATTTGCAGAATTTGATCCATGATGTTAAAAGCTTGTGATGTTATGGGGGGGGTCCTGATGTTACAGTGATTTCATCCCAGTCACCAAGCCATTATATATGCAAGTTGGTGTGACCTGGTTACAAACTTTTTTATTGAGTTTGCCCATTTGCCTTCTTTGAATTAAGCCATTGACTTTTTTCTTTCAGCAAATGAGTCTGTTTCTGGATGAGATAACTGTTTCTTTTTATTTCATCACTTATTAGATACACTATGCACATATATAGATTTTTCATATTTTTCCAAAGCCTAGTCAAAACTGTCTTTACAGTTGATTTTACAACTGAGCACTAATGATGTTAACACCTGGTACTGAAGACTAACAATGGAAGAACCACCAACTAAAATGAGACAAATGTTGATACTGGAGATAATAATTATTGTAACTGATAGAAGTGAAATAGTGGTTTAAATATCGGACAACAAATTTAGGGTGTTATAGCCGAGAAGTAAATCAGAAACAATTTGATATGTGATCTTCAAATGTAAATGTGATTTCATGTTTAATGATAAAACTATATCTTTATTACTATAAAAATGCATACAATATTTTAGCAAGTACTTTTAATAAAGAATAAAATATTTACAGTGATTGTGGTTATTTTTCTTTAAATTTTTCTGAAATTGGAACGGGAATCTAGTCTCTTTTTTTTTTACAAACTCATTATGAGAGACCACCTGACTTGAGAGACTGTTTTTTGTTGGCAGAAGGAGCAGTCTCTCATTAAAGGTTTTAATGTATCAGCAATCAACTTGCATAACATCATAATTCTTTCAAATTTTCCAGTCTCACACCAAGAGAATTCAATTCTTATGGTGCAAGGCGAGGAAATGATGCTGTCATGGCTAGGGGAACATTTGCCAACATTCGTCTTGTCAACAAGTTCTTAAGCAAACCTGGACCTTACACCATTCATGTACCATCAGGCGAACAGGTAGAGCATGAACAGAATCCTATTGAAATTTAGAAATTTTAATTAGAGCAGATATTCATAATTTATTTTTGTCTTTCTATTAAACCTTGCTGCCAAGGATAATACATAGCTATAATGACATTATGCCCACTCTGACACTTGAATTCATTCCTTTGTCTGTCCCACCATGGCAACAGTAGCAGCATATAGTGTTAACCCTTGTCCCACTGTGTCACAACTTATTTAAGGTTTTTGGACATCCTGTATATATTAAATTACTTAAAACGAAACTTCTTTCAATAAAAAATTCATAGATTAATCTTCCTGATATGTCTTCATATATAAGTTGTCAAAGGCTTGCAAAGGAGCAAAAATTGATCTTCACTTAGTCTGAAATGAAATAAAGGTATGATAGAAATAGAAAAGACAAGAGCTTTTAACTTGGTGGCTCCATACAAGAAAATCCTCAACAATAATGTTGGTTTCCTTCACTAAAAATTTCTTGGATACAGTATGTGAAGTTAAAATATCAGAATCTATTAAAATTCTGGAAAAAAATGAATTTAAATGTCCAAAACAAATTGAAGTTTTTTGTAAATGCTTTAAAGAAACTTATTTCTCAGACAAGAGCTTCCAATTTCTGTTATGACTTTGTGATCTTAAATTAAGTAACAGAGAAGATCAAAAACCTAAAGATTCTGTTAAGTTTAACAGATAATTTATTTCCCAAGAATACAAAGTGAAAATTTAAAAAGAACTTACAGTATTGTGAATTAAATACCAAATAGTCCTTAAAATTCAAGTTCAAATGTATGGAATTCCAAATGAATTCCAAATATGCTGATGTAATAACCATCTTAGTGTTTAACATTGATATAGTCCAAAATGTCTTTGAATGAATTCAAAATTTGAAAATAGTGGTGTTGTCCTAACTCAGAGCAGTCTGTAATTCCAAAGAATAATTTACATAAATAAACTAAATCCTCAAAGCTGAACACAACTAAAATAGATTCCACTAAAACTTATGTTAAGATATGGAATGTGTAATCTTAATTAAATAACTTTATTTTCTTGACCTATGTTGCAAAGTGAAGATTCTCAGTCATCTTAAAGGAAAATTATTCTGAAATATAAACAAAGTTCATTTCTGGAACTTCAGTCAGAATCAAATCTGTATATAGGACTTAAATTTAAGTAAACATGTTTACAGTGAATAATTATCTCAATAACCTGCAGTGATAGACAGATATTAGCTATGTATTAGGGTCGGTGGTTCTTTCCGGTGATTTCCCACTTTCTTCCTCCACCATTAATACTGGCCGCTATGAATAGCCTAGCATGTGCTGAAAAATGGCGTTAAGCCCAACAACAACAACAAGCTATGTATTACATTTTGCAAAATAAATGTGACTAGTCAGGTAGGCCTTTTTAATCTATCAACATGAACAAACAAATTAGACACAAAACAAATTAAACATAATAACACAGGTCTTGAAGAGAATATACAGTCACGGAATAAAAGTGGAACACACAATACAGATACACATAACAGAGGTTATTTCAGAGTTCAAAAATATATTTAAATGTTTTGACAGTTTCTTCTCTAAAACTGCTTAACAGAATTTGACCAAATTTGACAGGAATGATCCAGACATTAAAATCTTTAAGGTCTTTATAGATGATACTAATCCACCATGAAAAATAGGGTCAGTGTTACTAAATATAGTGTATCAATTTGTTGTTGTTATAAGGGTTAACACAATTTTTCAGCACAAGATAGGCTATACATGGCAACCAGTATTAATGGTGGAGAAAGAACCACCGACCCACAAGAAGCTACTGGCAGGCTTTCTCACAACATTAGCCTTGTCTGGACTCGAACTCGTGCAGAGGTGAGATGGCAGTGATCCATAATGGTCAGCGCTTTAGACCACTCGGCCACTCATGGCCCCTGTATCAATTTTGTATGTATGTATGTATATGGTATCTATGTTTAATGGCACATACCACTCTTGAAATGACTTTTCTCAATATCCTTTCAACAGAAATTTACAAAATGTAACTGAAAGCATCTTGGCATATAAGACTTCAATATTTGCACAAGTGATACATATCCTCTCTGTCCACAATTACTTAAAATAGAAAAACATCTGAACAACTTTATCTGAAAAGCTGCTTAAGAGAATTTGACCAACAGTGATAGCATCTTGTCATAATGGTCTTTCAACATTGGACAAATGATTCTGATACACCATCAAATATCAATTAAGATACAAATAATATAAAATTCTTCTAATAGTTGTTTTCATAGGCTACCAAAAAACATTTGAAAACAATCCTACAGAAGGCAACCAACTGTTCATGATTTCTTGGCCAAGTGCTTGTGCATTTGACTATCAACTGAAACATTAGTGAGGGAAGCAATCTAAGACCCACTAATATGTTGTTCTAAGTGCATCTGTTATGTATGTTCACTTGTAGTTTCAACATCTTAAGTAAAAACAAATTAGTTCAATAATCAATACTACAAATCATAAAATTAGACTTGAAATAATTGTTTGCAAGTTTTTCTCCTTTGGACCTGCATTTGATAATTATCCAGATTGAATAGAACTGTTTTATTGTGAATAATGATGTATAGGGTTTGGTCCTTTGAGGTATCAGTAGATATGTTGTGTATTGATTTAAAAAAGGTAGCTTACTATAAATCTTAATTTGGAATGTTGCATTGTTTATCTCCCATTAGATGGAGATTTTTGATGCAGCAGAGCGATACAAGAGTGAGAAGCACCAGGTTATAATACTGGCAGGGAAGGAGTATGGGTCTGGATCTTCAAGGGACTGGGCAGCCAAGGGACCATGGATGCTTGTAAGTGATGCATATCATGTAAATCTGGACAATGAAAATGTTTAACTTCTTTTAATTGCTCAAGGCTTGTATGATTTGTATGATTATTCCTTGTAAATTGGTAATCTTTAGTTATCAAAATGTCATTGCATATTGCATACAGCTGGTTGTTTAAAAAATGAGCTTACTCATTATATCTTATGGATTGCACTTTTAGATACATTGATTAAAAAAAATTAAAGGTAATAGGCTGTCTTCGTCCTATGTAAAACAACATTATTCTGAAATATTTATGTGAGTAAATTCCAGGAAAGATGACTTCTATGTAGCACTTGTATTTTCAAGCGATTATACACATTGTGCATGTTCTTTTCTATTGCTCTATTTATAGCATCTGTAAATGATGAATGTCCAAGAAAACAGGTTTCAGATCGGTTCACCAATCACATTAAAGTAGGTTATTAAACCTGCCACCTCACAAATTCAGCTCAACTAAAATGATGAGAATTCATCTTTTCTAACCGATGCTATCTAAGGGTAATAACTCTTCCTCACTACCTCCCTTTTCCACCACCAGTTGTTGTTGGTTTACCAGCTTTGTTTCCATACTGTCAACCTAATATGTGATTATCTCCCAACATTCCATGCCATTATCAGTGTCAAAATAAGCCATCCACACAGGAAATTAGACTTATCCTGGGTTTTTCATTCATCGACTGGATATATACATATTATATTTTTGTCCAGTGATTATGTGAATTTGTCACACTCATGGGCTTCATCAATTTTGACTGCATGTGCAACACGCCAATGTTGAGTACATGTCGTCATTCACAATTTAGTACAACACATCTGTTCTTGTTTGCTCCATTAGTAATAAGGGCTGTATTACCATCTTCTTAACAAGCTGAATTAATCTTTTGTCATTTCAGTAAAACCTCTTGTTTAAACTCATATTATTCTGAAAAATTATTAAATGCAAAAAATTAAATGGAAGGGAAGATACAAATGAATCTTGTTAGTATGCACTAAACAAGTTTCTTTGCCTACCCTCCCATGGTCTTGGTGTTGAAAATAATCCGGAAGTGGCAGGGTCAGATTGCAAGATTATCCTTGTTAACCCCCTCTTAGATGGGACCATTCCTGAGTATCTGGTCTACTCAATCTAGTGACAAATCTGCCCAGACAAGCCAGATTATTTCTTTGTGAGAGAAAGAATTTATACCTTCAGTTGTGGAGAGAATATCATGCACAAAGGTCCTCAGTTCTGAGGTTTATGAGGGAACTTTGTGTGTTTTTAGGGACTGGTGCAGAGTCAATAACATCATTCATCGGATGCCTCAACTATTCATCTGGCCGACTTTTTTTCTCAGGAGAAATAGTTGGCCCTAATTACCATCACAAGCTGCTGCTAATTGATATCTGACACATTCTGGCTTCATGGCAGATATTATACTGGTCATGATAATGATCTGTAAGACCTTTTAGCCAAATTTTATCTGAATTGACAAAAACCCTCACCCTGATTTCAAAATAGAAACTGTCCTGGGTTTTGACCTGGCTTGATTCAGATAAATTCTAGCCATTAGCCTGTACTTTCAATTCTGCAAATTATGCTTTCCAATAAAATTAGCCTTTTAGCTTTTCAGTCAGTTAGCATAAAAGTCAGGTCAGGTATTGCCTTCTACCACAATTAATAGATTGTGCTACCTGTGGCTGTTGATCCAGAGTAAACATGTACACCTGGATCCCTCTGTTAAGTCCTTTCTGGTGGATCAGGTGGCTGAGCAGACATGCTTATCCCCTGACTATGATATCAGATGGCAAGAGCTGTGTGGACAGTACAGTGTATCAACTCAGGTACAACAAAAACTAATGGCCATCTATTGCATCCGTACCTGTCTCCAGACATCTCAACAATTGTATCACTGGATTGTGACAGGCCTTTACAAGAGAGTGATGGCAACTCTAAACACTTTAATCTAACTCAACATGCAAGCCAGCCATGTTTCCTTCAAGTCTTTGTGGTGATGAATGAGTTGCAAAGCAACAGGTGTGAATACTCTGGGAGCTGTAGCTTCAGACCTAGACACAGGTGGCTTATCGCATTGGGTCACTTTTCATGGAATGAAGCAGAAGCGTAATATGACTGGACACTGGTTGAATGAGCTGTCCTATTACACAGATACATAGCATGTGTGTCATGTATATCTACATTATGTCTTAAACTTTTGGTCCATGACTGTATATAGCAATGAGCTATACAAAGTTTTTTTAAATTTTATTTTCATGTTCTTGATATTGAACTTATTTTACAGTTTGGAGTAATTTTTCATTACATAATTAAGTCATATGGTTTGGGATGTGTAATGAGCCATATGGGTTGTGTTGAGACAAGCCTTGTAGGAGCTATTGCAACACAAAGTTGTAATAAAGTCATAAACAAAATTAGAGACTCATCTGGGATACAAATTTCTGAAAATTGCAGAGTAATTATCTTTGTTTTTTAAATTGAAATCAACTTTGTTTCAAAATTGTCTTAATCTCTGATATTTTAATTTCACACATTTGAGAAATCTTTAGTGAAACCTACAAGCTTTCACAATGCCATCTAGAGAGGAGTACTTTGTTTTAGATCCAACTTAGCAGGGCTAGATTGTTTAAAAAATAAAGAACAGTTGGTTTAGCTTGCCAAGCACTATTATTCTTCCAAAGTAAAAACATTTTTGTTATAACAAGAAGAAAAAATTATTTTATGCATTACTTAGTGAGAAAAAATTTTCTTTTGATAAATGTTCTTTGGGTTTAATTTGTAAATCTCTGTCTGGCTCTTGAATGTGGTTGTGGTGGGGTTTAATGCTAATATTTGGCACACAATAGGCTATGCATAGCAGACAGAATAAAACTTGTGGCAGAAGAACCCAATAAATCTCCAGGAAGAACCACCAACACATAGAAAGCTACTATCAAGCTTTCTCACATACCCCCAATGGGAGAGCCTGAGACTTGAACCCATGCAGACAGAGGTGGCATGTAGTGATAAGTAACAGTGAGCAGTTTAGACCACTGGGCCAACCAGGGCTCCACATCATCTCTGGAATGAAATAAAAAGAATGAAATTAAGAAGTTGGATAGAAATAGAGCTAAGAAAAATCATCAGTTTCAGAAAGATATGATGGAAGTACAAACTCAGAAAGAGGAAAGAGAAGAGATACAAATGCAAATGCAGAAGGAAGAAAGAGAGATGCTAATACAAAGAGAAAAAGAAAAGGGGAAATGCAATTGAAATTAAGAGTTAAACCAGAGAAGCAGAAAGCTCTTTTCCAACCCAAGTACAGGTTTTGATGTTACCAAAAATATTAGGTAGGTACCCCCTTTTAAAGAAAAGGAATTAGATTAATAGTTTCCTAATTTTAAGAAGATTGCTGAAAATTTGTTATGGCCAATACAGAACTGGACTTTGTCAGTACAAGGTGTACTTATTGGCAGAGCTCATAAAGTCTCTATGTTATGTCAGTAGAATAAAGTGCTAATTGTTATGTGGTTAACAAATTATCTTCAACATCAGTGAGTTGGTACCTGAGGCTTATCAACAGAGGTTTAGGAACTATAGAAAAGAAACTAGACAAGCTCTTGATGAATTTGCTTGGAAAAAACATATTTTTACCTTTGTCTAAGAAGGCTTATTCTGGTGCAAGTGTTCTTATTCATGGAATAGAGTATGGCTTTGGTAATGTTCTTCTCCATTATGTAAATTTATCATCAGACTTAGTATCAGGTCCCATGACTCTTGGATCAGTGACTTCAGTGCCTGTTGATTGTAGTTCACCAATTTCAATAGGTTTTTGGCAAATTCCACTCACAGAAAGAGCAAAGGAAATATCAGTATTTGCAACTCTAGATGGACTTTGTCAAGCTAAAGTGATGTTATTTGGTATGAAAAATTATCCCTCAACATTCCAGTATTTAATGAAAATGTTAGCATCTGGCTTAGATAGTTGTGTTATGCACATCTATGACACCATCATCTTCAATGTCATTTAGAAACAAGCACCAGAAAATTATTTCCCAATCAAGGAGTGCTTGGCTTGCAACACATTGAGGTGTATATTAATTAGCTCCTCTGACTATTACATTGATTAATCACAACACCCTTTAATTAACAAAATGGAAAACAAAAGTCAGATAATGTTGATATAGAGTTTGATGTTACAGGACTATAACATTGGTATTAGGCTCATCAAGGGAAAAGATAATGTGATTACAGATGCAATATTATTATATCCTTGTTTGATTAATATGTATATGAAAGCTTAATTGTATAAATATATTCCTTTTTGTGAGGAGGTGTTATTTATATCTATGTTGTGTCTTTAGCTTTTGGTCCATGACTAGATTACAATGAGCTATAAATGGATTATTTATTTGTTGTGGTGTTTTATATTTTGAACCTGTTTTACAGTTTGAGATATTTTCTCATTTGATGATTGTCACATGGTTGTGTTGCAACTTAAGTTACATAGGAGCTATTGTGATATTGAGTTGTAATATAGTTATCACAATGAGGAAGGTGCTAAAGGTGCCCTAAACATTGCCTGCCACACCTTAACCATGGTCAACATGCTGCAGCTGACAGGAATCCAACCTTGGTGGTAGAAAACCTAGCAAGAAGACAAAGATGATGCATCTCATTGTTGGCACGTGGAATGTATGTACACTAATGGATGGTACACCAACGTAGTGTTTTATCAGCTACAATTAAAATGATCTTTATAGAGTTTTAGTTAAATAATGAGACCAAGACAAAAACAACCATCTTGTTCAACCAGAAGGACTACATTTTATGAATGTTTTCCATCTTCACAATAGCAGTACAAATTACACAAGATTGAAAACTGTTGGGTAGGTTTAGTTGAAATTTTACTACCTAGACCAGAGGTTAAGATCAAAGAGACACATCAGTCAATAATCTCCAGTAATTACCAAAATGCATATATAGTAATTATTAAACACTAGGTGGACATGTAATAATGCTGTTCATGGTACTGTTAATTTTCTGACAAAATAGGATTGTGAATAACTTTGCATACTGCTTGCAAGGAAACAAATTTATGGGTATTCAGTCATAATACTTTGATTTTGTCACTAAGTATAGTGCTGTTGTAACTATCGGAATATTAGACTTAGAGTTTGAATATTGCTATTTACAGTCATTAATAATAAAATTGTGTATGCAGGGTGTTGTAGCTGTGATAGCAGAGAGTTATGAGAGGATCCATCGGAGTAACCTAGTGGGAATGGGAATCATTCCGTTCCAGTATCTAGATGATCAGAATGCCAAAAGTCTTGGTTTGACAGGGAGAGAGACATTCACCATTCACCTGCCTCAAAACCTTCAGCCAGGACAAACTGTTGATGTTAAGGTTAGTAGTATAGTGCATGTGATAATGCCCTCCTTGATACCAGGATTAAGATTTGGTCATTATTTGTCTGTAGATGTTAATACCATATATATTTACTTGAAAGTTGAGTCCAACTGCAAAGTGCATAAGCCCAGATCTTTTGTCCTATAATGCACAGAAATGTCTGGATCAATGTAATTGTTAGGAATAATCAGTGGAACAAACAACACAGACCATTATCTCCAGGCACTTTACCTGATGGCGGGTCAGGGTCAATATTGTTTGCAGTTGGACTTGTATATAGTATTAACATTAGTATTTCTGAAAATATGTCAATATGTACCTCATTATAAGTCAGTAGGGACCAACCATTTACTGTTCTGGAGCAGAGGGATAACACATTTATGTTTGGCAATAGATGAAAAAAAATAAATCATTTATGAGTTTATGAAAAAAATGATAGCATACTCTATCATTAAATTGAAAAAAATATTATCATAAGATGAAAGAAAATACAATATTACAGCTGACAAGAAAGTCATACACACACCCTTAAATGGTCATTACCTTATAGTAACTGAATTTGCTGTATGTTTGTCAATTTTTGTGTTTTAATCTAAAAACTGTAACTTAAGTGGGATGATCATGCATACACTTTAGCAGACAACCATTAAATGATATTTTACTGACATTAGAGAGCTTATTGATAAAAAGTAGGAAGTATTGGCACAGAAGCGTACCATTTGCTATCTACACTATGAAGAGACAATTTTAGTAGGATGACAGCATCTGGGCAAGATATTTATCAAAGAGGACCAGTAAAAGTTAAAACTCAATCTATAAACAAGAAAATATTTAGTGGACTTTAGAATATACATAAAATTCAAACTGAAAACAGCTCTTCCAGAAAATCATGTTTTATTGTCTTATAAAGGAATACATATACTTAACATTTAATATATTAATTTAAATAACACACAATACACAGGTTCAATAGACACTTTATTGTACATATAAAATTATCTTTTTGGCATAATGGGGGCAAATCCTGTCACAGCACGATGCACCAGCCCAGCTTTAAATTGTTTTAAAGGATACCTCAGGAAAGGAAGCATGTGGGAGTTTGTAGGGTTGTGAAAATTGTCTGATACCTGCATGTGGGGCCGCTAGGGGCTGACAGGAGGTATATAGGGACAATAACAACCGAAACTCGACAAGTCCGATCCCGAGGATGCCATGATAACAAACATCAGCCAATACTCCATACATGCACCGCAGGAAGCAGGTATGAAGTATATGGGCATTATAGTTGAGTACATTTAAGTACTGACACAAATTGGGGTTCAAAAGCAAAGTTTTTTGAATGAATGAAAACTTGGCAATGGCCCAAACGAGTGAAAGTAGCACTGTGACTTTGGAGCAGTGTGACTGTAACGAGGCCCCCAATTTGAAGTAAGGTAAGGATCTATAAGGGGAATAATGCTTGGAAATGCATGAAATATATTTGAATTGCATGGTAAAGCCTGATGTACTCGAAGGTAAGAATGTTAGATACATGTTTTTTATAGTCAGTTAGGAATTCACATATGCACTAATAGATAATACCAGTGAAATGACAGTGTAGCATAGATACAGTATTACAGCATCTCTTAAGAAATAAAAAAATAAAATTGTGTGAAGGTTTCACAAAGTAAAAAAATGAATAATGTATTGATTGACATAAGCATGTAATGAACTAGTGAGGCACTTGATTTGACATCTGTCTCTGTGCAAAGCTAATTCTGTCTGGGTGCACCTGAATATATCTACCATATGGATTAGAGGACCATCGACCTAAGGTATGGATAAGAATGTCTGGAATTCCTGCCTTAGCAGCACTAGTAGCCGACCCTCAATCGGAAGGAGTGTCCATTATAACAACATGCATCATAACCTAATGTAGACAAAATGGTGTTAATGGTAGTGATAAAGAAAGTTCTACTTACAGCATGCTTGTGTCAATCAATACATTATTCATTTGTTTACTTTGTGAAACCATCACACAATTTTATTTTTTATTTCTTTACGCTTAAGAGACGCTGTAATACTGTATCTATGCTACACTGTCATTTCACTGGTATTATCTATTAGTGCACATGTGAATTCCTAAAATTGTAAAAATCAGGATCAGAAGGGTGACCTCCAGCTAATATCCAAATACAATGGAATTTCTTCATAAAAATCAGTATAGGCCTACCAGGACATCACATTACATAGAATAAATATGGATATCCACCCCTTGACGGAAACATGCTCTAAGATGCAAAATGAATATGCGCTTAACCGTATGAAAAATTGTCAGAATACTTAACCACACTGCATGAATCCAAGAAATGCTACCAAACACAATGCACTACACGAACATGTCCATTTAGTTAACACCCTCTTGCAACACCGGTAAGAACTGCATCATCATCTTGTATGTAATAGGAAATCTTCGCATACTATATGTTTGCCCATGAAATATACTCTGTAACGTCTCTGCTCCAGAAAAGCATTACTATGACCAGCAAATAGGTAATGGAATCAAATTCCTGCAAGGTAAAGCTTAATTGTCTGCATCAGTGCATGACAGCATGTTACGAAATTAAACAAAACATCTGAGAGTACTTGTAAAGTGTTCAAATGCGCAATAATGCCTGACATTGCCAAAAATTCCACATACACTTAATGGCAGCTCTGTATATCAACCTATTATGATCAGACACAAAATACACAAATTTCTGTGCAAGATATTATCAAAATCGCATAAATTCTAAAGTCAGAGGTCACACAATATCCAGAAATGTTTGTATTCCATGTCCCTGAATACCAGCCGGAGACAGAAGTGTTTTAAGACCATCATGTGATGAACCCATTTATCCACCCACAAGATGGCTGAAATGTACACACAATATCCAGGAATGCTTATATTCCATATAACAGAACTCCAGTGGAAGAATGTGTTGAAAGATAGTCATGTCTTCAGTGAACCCATATAAATTGAAGTGCTTTCCCAGGAAGCCAAATGAAATGCAGTGCCCCTATGGTGTGGATGGCTGTATCGATCTGTGCACCCATGAAACCTAAAAGCAGAAAAAATTGGAAAGCAGAACTCATGGAATTATGTGATATTCTTGAAACAAGAATCATACAAGAGTTTTACCAATATAAAAGTGCATGACAAATTTGATTCTGCAAATACTGATGTTCGGAAAATGGTAAATCAGAGACAATAGCTCCTGTAAATGAGGCTCTGCAACATTCAAAACTTATTTAATCATTGAATTACATACACAAATACTATCACAGTAAACAGCACCAGCCCAGCTCTGAATTGTTTTAACAGATACCTCAGGACAAGAGACATGTGGGAGTTTGCAGAGTTTTGAAGAGTGTCCAACATCTGTATGTGGAGCCTCAAGGGGCTTATACGAGGTATATATAGACACTGATAACCGAAAGTCAGATCCTGAGGATGTTATGATAAGAAACATCATCGATACTCCATACATGCACCGTAGGAAGCAGGTATGAAGTATATATGGGCATTATAGTTGAGTGCATTTAAGTATTGACACAGATTGGGGTTCAAAAGCAAATCTTTGAGTGCATGAAAACTTGGCAGTGGCCCAAACGAGTGAAAGTAGCACTGCTACTCTGGAACAGTGTGACTGTAATGAGGCCCCCAGTTTAAAGTAAGGTAAGGAGTTGTAAGGGGAATAATGGCTGGAAATGCATGAAATATATATGAATTACTGGATACACCTAATTTACATAAAATAATAATGTAAGATACATGTATTTAATAGCCAGTTAGGAATTCACAAGTGCACTAATACATGATGATGATACCGGCGAAATGACAGTGATACAGCATTACAGAATCTCATAAGCTTAAAGAAATAAATAAAATGTGTATGGTGGTCTCACTAAATACATGAATAGTGCATTGGTGGACCCAAGCGTGCAATGAAATAGTGAGGCTCAAGATGTGACATATGCCCCTGTGCCAAGCCAGTTCTGTCCGGGTGCACCTGAATATATCTACAACAAACATCAGAGGACCATCAAACTAAGGTATGGATAAGATGGTCCAGAATTCCAGCCTTAGCAGCACTAGCAGCCACCCCCCAAGCGGAAGGAGTGCCCATTATAATGATGTGCAACTGGACAAAATAGCCTTTATGGTAGTGATAAAGAAAGTTCTACTTAAAGCGCGACCATTATCCATGAGAAACAGAGGATCACAAGGGCAAGCTCCGGCTAACATCTGAATATGATGGAATTTTTTCATCACACAGTATGGGCATACAAAGACATCACAGTGCATAGAATAAATATGGATATCCATCCCTTGACGCAAAACATCAGTCTTATATGCAGAATGAATAGGCACTTATCTGTATGAAACATTATGTCAGGACATGCACAAATTGTTTGCAGCAGAAAAATGGGCTCTACGCATAGCAAATTTTCCACACCACAAAAAAAACATAAAACCCCACTGCAGAAGCCATTTGAAGCAAGAGTTCAGTATACTCCCTCAGTCCATAGTATTCCAAGCACTGCCATATGTCACATAATATATCAGACGTGATATGAAGTCATTCTGTCTGTAGTCACATTTCACCTTTCTGACACCTGTCAATATATTCTGTGGTTGAAGTAAGTAACTAATTAATGAAGTATGGATACCAAGATGCAAGTATAAATGCCGAATACTGGCTAAAGTTTTATAGTGTGATACGTCAGGTGCAGTATCTGCATACAATGCGCAACAAGTAAATCAAGATCCTAGAATCCACAATCCTACCATTAGCAAGATATACTAGAAAGGTCAGAATACTATAGAATAAGCAGACCTGTTGCTTACGGCCAAAGATTCCCACTAAAATTATGATAGGCTCTAGGTGAGGGCACTCACATATGTCTTGCGAATATATCCGTCACAATTTCCACCGGTGGGAGTTTGTCAACAGGCCCATTGTGATGCGTTGTTTGGGAAAAAACTTGTGTTGTCATCCTTCCGCCTAGCAAGAGCATATTAAAGGTTAAAGACCCTATGTGATTGACATGTATCCTCGGCAGCCAGAGTCCATGAAGATTGTGAAGCTCGCGGTGATGTGGTTGTCGTTGCAATGACAGATACTTGTAATTCGTCTAACAGTTGTTTGATCACTGCTGCGGCTGACATGTTGAGATCACGTGGTGTATCAGCTGTTTCCAGGTCACGTGACGATGTTGTTGAAATATGCTGCACCATCTCGTAACGTGATGATGCTCTTAAAGACAGAAATGAACTACCCATCTGGTGCACATTATATCTGTACAGTTGAAAATGTTTCTTTCTGATAGAAACAGAGACCTTGATGTTCTTCTCAGCTAGCTTTTTTTAACCAATTTGGATGCAGTCCAATTTTCTGGAATGTCTGCCCAGGTTGAATTAGTGGCCGTGATATCGCCATTATTATGCTCCATATTGGGAACACCAGTCAAACTATTAACAGTTAGTCTTGAACTATGAGAAGAAACTGAGGGCAGGATAATACATATGATCCCCAGGAAAAGAAAGGTAACATCCGGTATTCTCAAATGAAGGAAGGATTGTTTTGTTCTTTCCTTTGGTAAATGTTTTAAGTTAGATGACACAATCGACAGTTCACTGAAAAGCACACATCTCTACACGCATCCTGCATCTATATGAATGACACCAACAACTGATAATGCTTGATCACATGCTCTAAACTCAGTTATCTGATTGGTTAAACATGACATCATATCTAAATTTAGTTACTAGCTTATTAATATATATTGACATCACATCTGGTAGAAAAACCCTAGTAGACAAAGAGGGGTCCGAAAAGGGGCTAGAGAAGGATGCACTGTGTATTATTCAAACTACATTTAATCAATTAAATTACAACATATGCTCTTATCGAACTAAAACTTATATTTTTTTTTATCTGAAAGTTTCCCAAAGTGGGATCTGGCCAGAGTATCTTTTATTATGACTTGATGGAACAGAAAGAACCTAAACCAATAAGTTTAGTAAAATCAACAAATAATTTTTTTCTTTGAACACGAAAGTGAAAATTCATAAGAACACAGTATTGTGATTTAAATCCTGAATAATCCTTTGTTCTATCACAAGTTCAAAAGTATATAATCTATATAATGAATTCCAACAATCTTGAATGTCCTTATGTACCAGAGTGATATAATCCATAATATCTTTGAGTGAGTTCTCAATAATCCCGCAGCATGTAATTCCAAAGAATAATTTAAATAATTCTTCTATAATTACATCTAAACACACCTACAAACTTGGATCATAGATTCTCAAAGACTAATATGAGACAGGAATTAATAATACTTTCAAAAGAATCCTACTGATAAACAAATATCAATTGACCTGAGATACAATAGATTGTTCTGGAATTTAAACCCCTAATGGAAAACAAACTGTAAGCACAATGTACCATATAGCTATCATGTTGGCATATGTGACACATGTCAAACATGTGATTCAAAGATTTTAAATATAATTATATTACAGTATTCAAAATTAATTTGTGACTAGTGCAGTTTCTTTATATAATAGTTGTTGTTGTTGCTGTGGGGCTTAACACCATTTTTCAGCACATGATAGGCTATACATGGCAGCCAGTATTAATGGTGGAGGAAGAAACTGGAAATCCCCAGAAAGAACCACCAACCCACAAGAAGCTACTGGCAAGCTTTCTCACATATCCACATACATTCACATAATCCTAGACTTAACCCACGCAGACAGAGATGAGATGGCAGTGGTCCGTAATGGTCAGTGCTTTAGATGTATAATAGTAATGATTATGATTATAAATTTTTGGAATTATTTTGTCATAAAAGTTGAAAATATGCTACAAACTTCATTCAGTTTGGCAAAAGATAACTTGGAAATGCCCATACATAGTTTTGCTGATGGAAACTACCCAAGTTCTATAGTATGATCTCTCAGAAAGAAAATATTCAGTATTCATTCTGATTTCCAAACAGATGGCACAAAATATTTACCAGATGTGAGTGAAAATCATAGTTTTTTCAAGGACTACCTATATTTCATCATTAAGTCCCTAAAAGACTCAGAAAATCCCCCCCTTTTCAGATGGAGAGAAAAATACCATCCATCCTACTTCTTTCCCCTTCATTGTTCAGATCCAGAATAGACCATGCATGTTTCTTCCAGAATAGAGATGTCAATTTTTTGTTATTCTAGGTTTATTGGAATAGTCCCGTAAACAAATTTCTGTCCCTAAAACAGTTCCTAAGTCAGCTGTGTTTATCATGAGTATGAATTGTCAGATGAAGACTACTCATCAGCATAATACAAATGAATTTAATACAAACAACAGCTACTGCTTATGTGTTAACAAAACATGAATGGAAACAGCATGGCTGAATGTCAGTCTCAAGAAGCCATTGCCTTTCACAGTTTGACTAACACTGCACTTGGATTGAACATGAGTAGTGTTCAAAGGTCAGAATAATTGGGTGACAGTTGGAGTTTTGGCTGAAATTGTTATGTAATATTTAAACAAATATTACCAATTGCAACAAATGTTAGATTAGACTAGGTTTCTATATCTGAGACTTTTCAGTCCATGTTTCTGAGGCAATTACAATACCTATCATTTCATTGACTTTTAAAAAATTCAAACAATTCAATTGAAATAAATTTGTAATTTTGAATGTTGAACTTCAGTTTCATTCAGCTTAACACAAGAGAGTAATTTGCACATGGTAATTTCATGGTTTTTGGTAACACCCACCCCTCATCCAGTATCCTCAAGCAACAGCAAACACAAAAAATTATTACCTTCTAAAATTTGACTTGTACTTACCATTGCCATTTTTTCTTACAGGTAAACAATGGCCGAACATTCCAAGTGATGACCAGATTTGATACAGAGGTAGAGCTGATGTATTTCCGTCATGGTGGCATTCAAAAATACATGATACGCTCTATAATAGCTCAGTCATACAAATAATGTTTGACACAACATAGTTAAGTCATCTGTACTGTTCAGAATATTAGATGTCAGCCCTTTTTGGAACTTGTATGATTTTTTATCAGTTTGGAGTGAATTAGGCACTCTCAACTTAAATATGAATAATTGCTAATAATCATTGAGATAAAAACATTATAAAAAATATGTCTTGGTTAGGTATTTGTTCATGACAACCTGGTATTCACTATATTCTTTTGTGGAATACTTAGCTTAGGCATCAGAATCTTCAGCAGATATTTTAGTTTTATTTGTTTGGGGGAAACAAATGACTCAGGAGTTGATTTTTTTTTTTACAGTATTTACAGTTTTGTCAGAAACGTATGATAGACTCTGCTTTATGTTGCATCAACTCATAACTATTGTGAGTTAACATAGTTTGCTATTGGATGAATGATTCCCATTACTTCTATGCTAAAACACAGCTTGCACTTTTTATTTCTTGCTCTAAAGTTTGCCATCAGTACCATCCAGATAACTTTGAAAATCTGCTTTGATTTCTGTCACAGTTTCTAGTCTGAATTGCCATACCATATAGAAGCAGAATACCATTTTGGTACAAAAGAACTCTGAACCTTCTCTCCATTTTCTTTCATATTTTGGAGATTCAGATGATCTGCAATTAGATTTGCATGACAGTTGGTTTACTAATACATTGTTCAAAATTGAACAGATCAAAACTGCTTCATTTTATAAAAACTTTCTTTCAGTGACTCAGGTGAGAAATTGTGCAGTCATTTAGTTAATGTGTCATTATGCTGTTTTAAAGGCATAATCTAATCTCAGACTTGAGCATTTACATCCTCTCACTCCACAGAAGTATAACATTTCTTAAGGATGACAGCCTCTTATTATAAAGGTGTTGTAATCCGGTTAATTTTCTAGTACATTACCTCTTTCTCTGTCAGAAACATTACATCAGAGTGAGTTTTTGAAATTCATGTTTATAGTTTCTGCCAGAAAAGCTAATGATCAGAAGAGGTCATTGCAACAGAAGTTAGGCGTCTTGCAGAGTAGGTTCTGTATGTATATGAATCAGGTGATCTTGCATTTGACTGGATGAGTTAGATAACACTCAGGAGGCAATGTATCAGTGATTTTTATCAGACTTGAAATATAGTCATTTATTATCAAGACATTGAACAAGTTTTATCCATGTTAATTAAGTCAGCTTGCATCTGGTTTAGCTTGTTACCACTCTAGAGACTAGTTTTGATGAAAATTGCAAATAGGCTTGTATTGTTTAACACTTGGATGAGTAAGAACACTCAAGTGACTTTTTTCAAATCCAATCTTTATCAAAGTTAGTAAATTGGCTCATGTTAAGATGTCAAATGAATGAGTTGATATTGCACCTAAACTAATGATCTTTATAGTATAGAGACAATATTACTGACAAAGTTTTAATCAGACTTGGTAAATAGGATAATATCATCAAGTTGTTGGATGAGTTTAGTTATAAGCAAAACCTGTTGAGGTCTTCTTGCATCTGGTTCAATTCATTTGTTTACCACTATGGAGATTTTTTTTCTGACAGAAGTTTGATCAAACTTAACTTGTATCATTAAAAAACTCAGATGATTGTGAGTGAGATCCATGCATATTAATTAGTTTCTCTTACAACTGACTTAATGAGTATGTCAACACTCAAACAAGTTTTATATTATCAGACTTGTTAACTAGTTTTATATTTTCCAGAAGCCTAATTAGTTTGCTTACGAGCGAGAATACTCTTATTGAGGTAATTTTATATCTGATTGAATGAGCTGCTTACTACTATAAAGACTGAATTCTAATCAGATTTAGTGACTCCAAGATAAAGAAAATTATACACCACAACCTTGATAACTCGCACACTGATAACTCACAGATCCGCTTATAATGCAGGGTCAGATGTGGATCCCATTTTTTAAAACTAGAAAATACACCACCACCACCCAATGTTATCCCTATTTGTAAAAATTTTAAAAAATTGTGATCAAAATTGGTAATTGAAACATTAATAGTTTATGGTCAAAGAAAGTAAATACAACATGGAAACATTAATCAACATTTTCAAATAATCAACTTTTACTAAGTAAAATAATTGGTTACATTTTCTTTCCAAACAACATTCTTAATATATCATAATTAATAATGTTCAAGAAAATTTTATTCAATGAAAATGTCACTTAAGCCTGGTGTAGGCAGAACATTAATATTTAAATGCCAGTTAAATAAGTTTTATTAAGTGGAATTTGTGTTTTTTTGTATCTTAAGATCCTTTTTTTAATTCCTCTTAAGTGTAATCATCATAAATAAAATATTTAAACATAAAATATGTCATTCTACCATAACAGCTATGTTCACAAGCATTTCTCTGAGAACCTAATTAAGTGCCAAACATGTTTAGATAACTGACTTGCAGAAGTATGTTTTATTGTTGCACTAAATTAAAAGCTGATCTAATTTGTATTATCATGCTAATTATGCTAATTATGTCTTTGAATCAAATAAAGGAGGTGGAATAGTACACATTTACAATCTAGCGGCCCTAGTCATATATCAGGTGAACTTACTTCATTTGATCAGTCAAACACTGGTATAAATGATGTTGTGTAAGCATCATAAAATAGCTTAAATTAACTGACTTATTCATAACTGTGACCAAAGATGGCAAAGCAACCAAGCCAAATGAATACTTTGTAAAATAAATAGCTTGGTTTGCAAGCGGTTTTCAGAGAATTCCTGAACTGGCACTTAAAGATATTCTCAAGAATGATAAGTTTCGCTATTACTTTCAATGAAATCACAATATCAATATTGTGCTAACTGAATACAGTAGTCCCCCTCTTGAACGCCCCCCCCCTCACCATCGGCCACCTGCTCCTTACGGCCAGAATCTAAAGGCACTGACGAATTTGTGTTCAAAATTACCCCTCACGAAAGGCCACCCGGCTAACGCAACCAGCGGCCAGCATATTTTTGCAAAAACATAAAATTTACCCCTCACAAGTGGCCACATTTTATTTTGTAATAGGTATCTAGGACAATTTTTTTTCTAATTGTGTTAAGTAATCCAATTTCGGTTTCCCAATGTCGGGTTTTCGTTCTTCAAAAAAGTGTTCTACGGGTACCACAAACGTTAATATTATATCCTTTACACCTCACGAGAAGCCACATTTATTCCCTAAAGCAGAAAAAGAGTCAAATTTTAATCCATACATAAAGGTAATCTGTATATCCTTACTGCGTGTTATCATAAGATGTCAGGTTTATCCACTGATAATTGTTAAGATTACACTTATTAATAGAAGAGGCAATATTGATGTACAACACGAAAGTCTGCGAGGAAAATGGTTTGATGGCCTTTATGGCTTCCCTTTGCGAGATGTTGAGCTTACATAATTAATGGCTATTACACAACAATTGTAAAGTTTATAAATCCTAACGGCCGCAATGTGGTATTGTTCAAATCAAATCTGCGTACGTATCCAAGCCATTTTTCCCACTTACAGAGTAAAAAAAAAAAATATATAAAAACAATATGGTACCAGACTGCGACTAATGAATCACGTGACAATCGCTGCCTTTAAAAAATATACGGCATCTTGTTTAAATGCAGGAAAAAAAATTGTTTTATCAGTCTTATATTTGCAACATTGATGAATATAACTGGACATAAGGTCAAGATCACACGGTCAGCATTGGCTAAAAATAGAAACAGGGTACTAGGCAAAGACTGAAAATCACGTGACAACATAACTTGTCGCTTCTTTACGAAGAAACCATTTCGTCCACTCCACAAATGTGTTGTCTGCATAATTAAATCTCATACAGTTAGCAACATCAGAATAACTTATTACCAAACATTAACATGTCATCACGTAAACAAAGATGATTATTTCAGAAAACGTCGGTTATTATAGTCTACGATATTGGGTGAGGTGGGGAGGGGACTGGTCAAACAAATTTAGGTAGAAAAGACTCAAATAAAACAATTTTATGTTGAAAAGACTAGAATAAATAACATTGTAACCGATAAGTTATTTAGTAGTAGTGGGAAATGGAGCAAATGGAAAGAGAATTACGTATGTACCGAGATTTGAATGACGTTTTTGAATGGTTCTGCAATGTGCATGACAACACCTGCTTGCATATCACGCTTACGCCAAAAATAAGAACTATTAATGCATATTCAGTTGAAATAAGCCAGCTATTATAGCACAAGAACCGTTTATTATTTAATGTTGCTTTTAAAGATATTAAATGCTTTGAAAAATAAAGTTTTCTTACTTCGTACATATACTTCTCACAAAAAATTTAGTCCCCCTCTGGAAAGGCCACCCGCCTAATAAGGCCACTTTTCCGGTGCAGAAGGGGTGGCAGTATAAGAGGGGGACTACTGTAATACAAAAATTGAGTTTTGATGTAAGAGATTTTTTCACGAAGTAAATATTACTAGTTTTTAAAGGAAAAAAATCGTGTTTGGTTATCAGCAGTTAGTCTAGTTTTCGTAATGTACAAGCATTTTTTTCAATTTTGGGAGGTCCCTTAATAACTCGCGCCCTTGTTTATAATGCGGTCTATGTTTGTGGACCCCGTTGTGCACAAATTATTAAGGGAGCGGTGTATCATCATTGTCTTTTTTTTTTTGTAATAAGGTAGATCTGCACATACTGATGAGATGATTTGTATTCTGATTTGTCCTACTTTGGAACCTCTTGTATGACAATATTTCTCATGCAGTTTGAATAAAGCTTGGTAAAATAGGTTTATATAACTAAACTCTTGGTTAATTATGAGTGAGTTCTATGCACTGATGGAAATAATTTTTTATCATATAATAAAATAAGTAAAATTTACATTAGAGAAGGGTTGGGAGATAGTTTTCATTGGGTAGTGTTCTTAAAATGTCACATAAGCCTGTTTGGTGCAGTGGTCAAATTTAAAAGTTATGTAAGGTAGTTGAGCAGTATCCATCCCAATTGTGCCCTTTGAATGGTTGAGTGAAATTAAAATTTAATGTAAAGGTTAAATTAAATAAACCCTGACTAATTGTAGAGCATTGTAGAGTGTTTTATTATCTCAGTTAACCATAAGGTCAAGCGAGCTTATGGTATGGCCCTGCATTGCACATCCATCAACAATTTCTATTTTAAATGGTCTTAACTAATTTCAACCAATTTCAACCAAACTTGGTAGACAGCATCCTGGCATGAAGGCATCTCAGTTTATACAAGTGATGATAAATTGCTATCAGTCATGGATGCCTTACTAAAAATGTAGACAAAAAAACATCTGAACTACTCAAAAGAAAAGTCATCCAATTTACAGGCACCATCCTGGCTTGAAAAACTTAATAGACTTCTCCAAAATGCAGAATTCAACCAATTTAACACAAAGTATGCTGATATTAAGCATTTTCAAACTAATACAATAATGTTAACTATCAAATATGGCTGCCATTGCTAAAAATATGAAATCTCAAAGCTACTTCTCAAAATCTACATAGCAGAAATTAGCCAAATTTGACAGCAACCATCATGGCCTGAAAAAAAAGAAAATTTTTTTTTGTTTGGTACTAATTTGGTACCATTATAAAAATTTGGCCACCATTACTAAAAAGAGAGAAATCTGTTAATGATTTCTTATTTTAAATAATAGCAACAAACAAATTATGCTGATCTGCTGTAATATACAGCCACCATTAAAGTTTAAATGACTTTGTCTAAAAAAAATGCTTCACAGAATCTTTTTCAAATTTGAAAGAAAAAACCCAGGCTTAAAGAGCTTTCTGATTAATTCAGATGATGCAGTTTCACTGCTAAATATTACCACCATTACTGAAAATCTTGAAATGACATATCAAAATATTCTCTACAGAATTTTAAACAATTTGCATTTAGGGATAAAGGTTTTTCACATTTTACAAATATTGCCAATCTGTCATCAGATATGGCCAGTGTTAATAAAAATAGGAAAGTCTTTAAATGATTTCTTTGCAAAACTTACAGAATTTGCCAAATTTTGACAGAAAATATATTGGTCTGACAGGCTTTTACATTTTCAATAATTTTTGCTGATCTGCCATTAAATGTGACAATCAGTATGTAAACCTTTAAATGACTAAAAATACACTCAACTGACATATACCAAATTTGACAGAAAAAAATCCTGGTATAAACTGCTTTCAGGTTTTTAAAAATCATGCGAATCTGCCATAATATATGGCAGTGTTACTAAAATAAAAAACTTTTAGCGCTTCTTGAAAGCTGTTTAATAGATTTTGAAAAAATTAAAGAAAAAACATCTTTGAAGTCCTTTTAGGTTGATAAAGATGATATCTATATGTTATCAAAGATAGCTGATGTTTTTTTAAATAAAAAAACTTTTTTCAAAGTACTTTTTTTTAAAAAGTGTTCTGCAGAATCTGACCATCTTTAACAGCATCCTGTTTTGAAGTGTTGGAGAAATGACACTTGATATGACATTGATTCAGCTACAAAAGGTAGAAAAAACCTGAAACGGTTTTCATTACATGGAGCTGATATATCAGGAAGAATTTCTACAGAAAATATCTTATTTATCCAGATTTCTTGGGCAACTGCTATTTACATTTGGCTCTCAGACAGATGTCAGCCAGGTGAGTTTTCTCAGGCCCATTTGCACCTCATATTTTGTGTAATTGGATGGTAATCTCATGAAGCACACAAAAAGAACCTATCAATACAACTTTGTGGTGTATATATTTTATGGAAAAATTTCATGGCAGTGATGGAGTTTTCATTTTTAAAATCATTGCTTTTCGAGGTTTCCATGAACTACAGTTTTCAGGACTCTAAATATGCACAATTCTTAAAGCACAAATGAATTCCTTCATGAGTTTCTTAGTTGTTAAGTTTGGTAAACCATGGAAGCTAATACATAGAGTTAGAATTATTTATTATATATTATAATGCTTGTTGATTTTCATTTATTTAATTCATGGGATTAAATAATTCAGACAAATAATGAATTGTGCTGAACTTGATATAAAATAATCATAATTACATTGACATTTTTAACACAGCATTCTTGCATTTTATTTAATAATTTTTTGCAGATATATTATAGTAGTGATTTTCAAATCTATATTAGCTGTTTATGTTTAATGTTGATAATCAAACTGCATTTAACCATTATATTATCATTATTATAATGAAAATGTTTTAGGAGAAGCCATTGAGAATGAAATTTATTATTATTTTTGACCATTGAATCTATCTAATGTTTAAGCAGGTACATCTTAGGAATGTGGGCGAAGGGGGGAAATGCCTTTGGTGTACCAAGGTGCATCAATATGTTAAAAAATTGTATTTGCAGAAAGTCCATTCATTTGTTATAAAGGTAATAAACAATTGTAAAATCTCTGACCTATCCCAAGTTTTTTTTTTCCTGCAGGGCTTTCAGAAGATATAAAATTATTTAGCTTGTTTCCCTGCTTACACATGGCCAATATTTAAAATGCTTAGTCATGCGTTAAATTAGATGATACTCATGACAAAACTGAATGAATTTCCGTTCCATATGACATTTAATACCTATATTGAATTACATCTCAAGGTGTGTAAGATGGATGTGTTATATGCTTTACATTGGGTCCTTCATGATACTTTATCACATTTGGTAAATGGAATTAGTTTCTGTGCTGATAGTCAATTTAAAGAATACTATGGGAGGACATTTTTTGGGCACTTAATAACATTCAGTACATATGAAATATACTCTTTTACGTTTGCAGTTAAATTCATGTAACATAATGTTTTGTCATTGTATATGCATCAACATGAAATTGCGCATTTACTTCATATGCAGATTTTCAAGACATATCGACTATTTAATTTCAGCCTTTTCATCAGCATTGTTATTGTTTGAAGTACATTTTCAACAGTAAAGACTGATTTACGGTTTAGATTACCAATGGTTGGGTTGCAAGTTACCAATCAAGTTACAGATCAATGGATACCTGCATGTTATTTAAAGTTAAGAATGTTAGCCCAAGAACCATATTCGTAGCTTTCTGCTTTTATTGAAACATGCTTACTTTTCATTTGCACTTGGTAAAATTGAAATTCACAATGGTTTAATTTGCACTTTCTTGTCACTCTCATAAACTTGTGATACTATCATGTCATTGATTTCTTTTTTAACCAGCATATGAAAAGTGTTAATCCTTTTTTTATGGTCACTTGACCTGACAAGAATTGATTGCTCTTCATTGAAAATTACATACTTTTGTTTCTTTGGAGGTACTAATTTTCTACTAGCAAAATAACTGAATAGTGTTAATTTAAGATGAACAATGTTTTCTTTGCCTGTAAACAAAATGTTTCAGTGTTTGACCATATCTGTTTAAATTGTAATGTTTGTTATTTGTTCTTTTTTTATTCAAAGACCAGGAATAAAATAGCTCTTAGTATAACTTTCCTTTGACTGCAACCAGTGTTTTCATTTTGCTGTTGTCACAGTTGAGAAAGGTTAACACGGCAGATATGCTTTGTTATCTTAAGTGAGAGTAATGGCCAGAAAATAAGATTCAGTTTTGTATTTTCTGCTAATGATTATAACAAAAAGCACAAAGTTTGAATAAAGCATGAGATTGTGTGTTGGCTTTTTGTGTAGATGGATGTAAATGTAACTAGAAAGCATAATGGACAATAGTAAAGAAAGATGATGACATAGATGATATAAGTATCTCTGTGCAGTATACATGTTGGAGAAATATTTGAGATTTAATACCAGAATGCTTGCTTGTGTATTTGTGGTTCATGCATAGTATATGATTATAAGACATGATTGAAATAAATGCAAGAAATCAATCTTGCCTTTGTTCTTTATTAATTAGTTGCTTTAGTACTGTTGTAAACACTAGTGTTACCTCTCATTTGTATTAGACGAAACATTCATGGTATTTGTTCATTCAGTGTAGTGTATTGTAAATTCTATTTCAGTAGGGATTCCAAATTAAAGATGTTTTATGTGTAATTTTTTGACCACTTGGTTACTGTTTATCACTTACAGGTCTAGATCCTGGTAATGAATTTGGTGGTGAAGTTTCCTCAATAATGACAAAAAAAATGTTACTATCCGGCGTGGACATACTGCGATCCATCGTGATCATGCTATTGTTGAGCGGTTTAATAAAACCCTTGCAGATAAATTATTCGGTTATCAATACGCGAAAGAATTTATTCAACCGGATAGATCGACAGAATGGGTTAAACGACTTCCGGCTGTGATAAAAACAATTAATGATGAATATCAGGGAAAAAAATAAAACCCGTGAATATTTTTATTTCTCCGGAAAAAAGGATTCCATGGGATTCTACAGTGAGATATTTATATGAACCCGGTGAATTAGAAGGTGGTGTTAGACGATCTACCGATCCCATATGGAGTACTTCAGTACATAAAATATACGGAATTCATTCCTCGATATATATAGACCAATATATTATACATTAGATTTTGATGCACCGCAAAGAAATTTTACCTATGAACAATTACTGGTTATTCCAGATGATACTCAACTTCCGCCGAAAAATTTAAAGTAATATGTTATTAATTTACCGGTGGATCTAATTCTACCCGTTTAATCTGATTTATTCGACGAACTCGACTAATAGCTAAATATACTAAATTATCCCACTCGATAAAATCGTCGATAATCCAAACAATTGTATCCGAAATAGTCCTTGAGTCGAATGTATCGTTGACGCATATCCTAACCGCCATGGTGAATTTTCCATGTTTAATGCATCTTCGACGTCTGATAGTTTTACTTCAACGATGTCGTTTAAAACTAATTTTTTTTTTTTTTTTTTGCTCTTGAATATCAGTATTTCCCGGTATATCAACAAGAATATTTTGCAATCTAGTGTCTTTTGGGCGGTACTGCAGTGGGACAAGTTCATTAGGAAATTTATTTTTATGAATCAAGAATAATCTTTTTATGATACTATCTCTGGTGTTTTTTCTACTGGCTACGACCAAGTCTGATGGCTTCCATCGATCCAAAAATTCATCAAATGTATTACCTAAAACCGTTCTGCGAAATACTGCAGCCTGATTTCCATTACTCGTACATCTTACCAACGTTTTCAATCTAGTTAATTCTTCATCGAGTGATCTACGATCTATGTTCATTTCTTCGTAATAATCAACTTGCAATTTTAGCCAACAATGTGGAGATATTCCCCCAAACGGTGGTGGTTGACCGTGGTCACCGCAAAATATAACTACCACGTTTTGTGTTTTAAGCCAGTCGAGGAACATTTTTATGACCGACATAGGCATAATACAAGCTTCATCAAACATTATTACAGGAGAAAGTTTTTTAGTTCCCATTCGTTCTGGTGACCAATCTCCACCGCTATATCTAAAAAGGTTATGATAAGTATCTGAGTTTACTCCCTTTTCTTTAAAATCTCTGACAAGTCGGTGTGTTGGTGCTAGCGCTATTAGTTCATTCTTAAAATGCTCTATGACTCGAGTTGTTTTACCGCATCCACCTGGTCCATTCAGATATATAATTCTATGCCGACCGATGGGATCATGAATGCTTGGCGCTGTTGAATATTCTTCAACAAAACCCGAATGATATTCTGGTTTATCTTCGTAGTCATTTGATTCATTATAGTTATGTAGTTCTTCATTTTTGATTCGCCAGGTTCCCCACGTTTTACCGTCTCCGAGATACTTATCGACGGTACATTGATGTTCTTTGTGGTAATAAAATGAGTCAGTTGCAACTCTAACCGCGATGTCAAGAAATCTATTGACCATGGAAAGCAGATTTATCGTTACATAGGCTAACATATATGAACGTAGATGAACATATTGTGGCATTTCTCCACCGAAATATTCTGCAATGGATCCCAAATCTTCTCCAGATGATAATTTGGCAGGGGTTGGTGGTTTAAAATATATTCCTTTAGATACTGCATCGTCGATGACAAACTTTAATTCACCCGGATCTAATATTAATTTAGCCGTCTTGCGCCGACGAATATCATTATTGTCATATTCTCCCGGCGTAAATTTCCCGATTATAATTCGATTAATTCTTTTGCTTTCGTTGTTGATCACATCACGAAGAAATTCTATATTCCAGTGTTTATCTTTATCAAGTGTTGGTAGCCAAACATTAGTTTGTTTTTTACTAAATATTATCTCTGATATTATTAAATCAGTTAATATTTTTTTTATCTAGCGCGTATCTTAATGCTACAGTTGGTGTCCATTTCTTTTCAGCCATGTTTTTTCAAACCATAAATAGATCACTGGATGAAGTCCATCGGCGAGTTTAAATCGTATTACTTTAGCAATTCCGGTTAAATCATAATCAGGTAATGGTCCATTGACTGATCTCCTCATCATGTTATGATCAGGAATACCAAAACGCAAAAAAATATTCATGACATTCGCCGCCACCAAGAAAAGATCCTGGATAACAAGCGATCATATCGACGGATCTAATATCGTCGTTTAACACATATTTGGTATTCCATAATCCGCCATGTGAAAATTCAATACAGCTGTCTTTGACATCATTGATGAATTTATTTTTAGTTGGTCTCCAAGAATTTCTTTCTTTAGTTATTTGATACGCGACTGACTCAACTGAAAAGCTTATTTGAGTTAATTTCTCGATGGTAAGATTATCGTTAACATACCGGCCAGCTAATTCTTCCATTCTTTCCTGTAATTCTTTCTCCCGGTAAATTATTCCATCAGATGTAATAAATTGATTATACTCCCCATCGCCGTCCTTAAATAACCACACGTTGACCGGAATGTCTTGCATATTTGTTTTAATCCAGTCAAACATGTTACCGGTGTAATACTTTACAGTTTTTTTTCTCGGGAAAATACCATCATTTATTCCCCACGCGTGAAAATTATGATCTATAATTTCAATAGGTGTTCCTCCCTTTTTGTAGCAGCCCGAATTATAAAATTCTCTATCGGGAAACATTTTAACTATAATCGGAAATTTTAACTTATTTTCCAACTCGATTATATCCTTTTTTGTAGCCCCGGCGTTTCCTTTTTTAACACGATCATTCCATTTATTAATAATCTGCATTCTCCGTTCGGTAAGTCCGTTTCCTTGTTTGAAATTTTTTAAATGTTCTATGACCTATTCTGCGGCGCAGTTTAGCGTAGTAGATAGCCGCATTCCACCAACTTCGCTTTCATTTGGCGTTGGCACTAAATATAAACCGTATATTGTAACGTTATACGGATATGCTATGTTATAGTATCTACCATCAATACCGACTAACGCTCCTGGTTTTGTATTTCGATCTAGTACAAATAACCCCTTTCTACCATCGGTTACTCTATTTCGATGATGGAATATTCTCCATGATTTATTAGGTTCAGTGCTATCCTCTACCGGTTCCATTCCAAATAGTAACGCTAATATTTCATCCTGCTGACGCCGCATACGCTGTCGCTCAGTTGGAACTTTATAAAATGTTAAATACGACGAGTCCATTGTGTATCTTTTTGGTGCTGACGCTGTTCCAAAATCTATCAATGATAATATTTCCCTCGCTCGTTCTATTGTCATAATATTATTGTCGCGGTTTGTCAAATACGTCGAATATGCATAAGCGGCTTTATTTTCCCTATATATTCGCTTTGCTTCCCTGATTCCGTTAATGATCTGAGATTTATGCCTCAGCGGATTTATCGGCGTATCTAGATCAAACGTTGATCTAATCATTGGTGGTTCTATAACATCTATTTTTGATAAATATTTTTTCATTTTTGAAGATGTTTGCATCATTGATATATATTTACCAGAAGGTTCTATTGTCAAATTCTGAAGATTTTTTCCTCTCTCCGATTGAGTTACATTATAATTATCTGTCATAATATATATATATATATATATATATATATATATATATATATATATATATATATATATATATATATATATATATATATATATATATATATATATATTCAATTAAAAAAAATTATATATATAAAGATGTCAAATCGATGTTCATGGGTATGGAAGCGACGAGAAGAAATATGTAATCGACCGTGCGTAGGAAAATATTGTGCAACGCATAACCAGCAGCCAAAAAAAAAAACCCGTTTGGGTGAAATGCATTCGATGCAACGTTAGTATCCGCGGAAAACCCCGTCTATGTTTCAATTGCGGAGGAGATAGGTTTCGAACATTTGTTAAATATTATAAAGACCGGTATGGAATAACATTCAACGAAAACGATTTTATCACCGGAGATTATAAGAAACAATTAAATATGTAATTATATGTGTATTTATATAATGAATCAAAAGATATTTGTTACACATCCGATTTACACAAATTACGAGTCATGCGATGAAATAATACGAAATAAACGATTAAAAAAATATCGGATGGATTGAAACTATGGGATATATATGAGAATTACTGTTCATCATAATGAAATAAAAAAAATTATTTATCTTCTAAGTTTATTTGGGAGTGTCATAATGGATTAATTCCACCGGGTTTAGTGGTGGATTATATTAATAGAAATCCACTAGATAACAGATTAGAAAATCTCCGTTTAGTTACTCAACGAGAAAATTGTTATAACAGCGCGCCAAAAATTAGATTATCATATCGCCGACCGGTTATAGGAGTATCAGATGGAAAAACTTTAGAAGATTCAGAGTTAAAATTTCCATCGATATATTCTGCGGGAAAATATTATGATATTAAACCTGCTGCGGTAAAATATGTCGCTGATGGTATTTGTTATTCAGCGTACTCGAAACGGCTGAATTGTTGGGTTTCCTTTGTATATCAATGAAATATAGCAGCATTTTTAAATTAATTCTTTTTTATCTGCGGAATATATAATTAATTAAAGATATAATTTTTTGTATATTATATAATGAACGACGAAAACATTGCTATGCTTTGCAACGAAATTGATAAAATTGCTCAATATGTACCTAAAGGTAATATTCTAACTTCTAAATGGGTCGCTGATGAATACAAGGGTGTAGTTGATATGAAGGATCGTGGAAGACAATCTCATCGAAATGAATATAGAATAATCAAATTGCTCTTTGATGCTCGTACCATAGTGCTAACAAAGAACAAAGATAAACTAAAACTATTTGTGCCGGTATGTAAAATTATTAAATCTATTGAAGATGCTATCAAAGAAATATTTGAGGCTGAAAAATCTGCAAAACTTGTCTCTGATGAAATGGAAAAACTCATGGCGGAAATGGATAGTAACACTAATGAGGTGATTTCTCCGTAGCATTTCCTAATAGATTCTCAGTAAGTATTTGTTCGAGAGATTTTTTAGGTTTTTCTTTTACTTTAATTTTCTTTTCCAGTTCAGCTATTTCAGATTTTAATGCATTTATTACAGCCTCATTTGCCGCCTTAATTTCATCGAGGTTGCTAATTTCCTTTCCCCGTTTGGCTCTTTCAGATTTTAGATCATTTATTATAGCCTTATTAGCGGCTTTAGTTTTATTTAACTCGTTTATTTCCTTTTCATAATCTGGCATGCTATTTAATTCTTCACGGTATTGATTTCTAAGACGAATAAATTTCTGTAACGTATTGGTCAATTGATTAAGATGTTTCTGACTTTCCTTTGCTTTTTTTTTATCAGCGGCGATAGCGTTATTTATTTATCAAGTTCAACCCGCTGCTTTTTATATGTTTCACGTTTTTTTAATCTCCTCGTTGATGGTATTTATTTTTTTTTTTTGTTAAATTTTGACCAGCTTGAGTACCTGCCAGCCCTCCCGGAAAGTGTTGATTTGCTGATGCATCCGTCCATATCTTATACAACCTTGTCAGTCCAATCTTGTATTTTTTAGCTATCTCTGACGGTTTATATTTTCCACGTAATTTAATAATTTGAGCTTGTTTGATCGACAAATATTGTGTGCGGTTTGGCATATATAAATTTTAAATATATTTTTATAAAATAATTATAATAAGGTACAGTGATGAGTAATTTTGATAAAATATATTAACCGGATACGATGAAGAATAACAATAAGTGAGATTTACGGAGAATTATTCAAAATTTCTCTATAATTACGGCAAAGTTGAAAAAATACAGGCTTTTTACACTCCCGCGACGATATTATTCTTAAATGTAATTTTCGTTTATGTGATCTTATCAAAATTACCCATCACTGTACCTTTTTATAATTACTTTTCATTATACCTACAGTATTTTTCATCGTTGGAAATGTAAAACATTTCTTGTGTAAAAACAATTAAATAATTATTTTTTGCAGGTATAAAAACAATATTTAACAACAACATTTTAACAACAATATTTGAATATGGAATTAAAAAAATCTTGATTTCCGATTAGGACCTTACAAATAGGCTAATTGCTAGAGTCTCGCCATTTAAATCTATCAAATTGCCGTCCTGGTCGGTAAGTCTAAATTTAAGTTCATTGATTAAGTCACTATGACATCGCATATATACTGGATTGACCGGGTCGTCGACAATTAAAAATCCTGGAGGGGATGATACCGCTGATGAATAAAGTAAATCAGCTGTATGAGCTCGATCAGATTGGGTCATATTGATCTGATAATTTCCATGGACCGCATTACATGTTAGATTAAGCGCTATAACGTTAGATATATTTACATTGCCGGGGGATCGATGTCTTCCATCGCCGTCCGGAGAATTATTATGTGTTAAAAAGATCGGCTTAGTCTGTTTATCTTTCCATGATTGATAAATTCTATTAAATCCTTTGTCGATAGCTACATTGAGTTGATTTTTTAGTTCAGGTGCGTTATATCCTGGTAGTTTATAATTTGGATTTTCTTTTATATTTTTTTATAATTTTGGGCGGTATAAATTCTTGAAATTGGAGAATTTTCATCAGTGAAAAGATTAGTAATCCTCGAATTAAATATTTCCATGTCATCGATGATTTTATTACCCGCAGCTACTACACTGATAAACTCAGCTTGTGTGAGAAGGCCGGATTTTAACGAGGGTAATAGCAACGAACAATCCTGATTCATTTTCTTGAAGATATGGGATTCAATATCTATGATTGCTGGACTTGTTTCATGTGTTTCCAGAATTTCACCTTCCTGTGGGATATAATCATTAAAAAATGATGTTGCCCACATATCCTTACCATATTCATCCTTACTTCGATATCTCTTTGTAAAGTTTATATCCAGGAGGGTTTTATATCTCTTTGACGGATTTTCAGGTCCTATTTCATCAGTGACGTAATCAGATTTTACAGGTTCTGGTGTCGAAATTTTATCACTTCTAGGTGGATTTTCAGGCCATCCTAATATTGTTCTTTTTGAAATGTTATATATATCGACGGAATACCCCTCGGCGATTTCAATTATAGTCGACAACGTAGGTTCATAAGGGATTATATTTTATTTTTGGTTTTTCTTCAATTTTTTTATCAGAACTGCTAGCAGTTTCTCCAACGATCAATTTTATTCTACGATTAAATTCTTCAGTTATTGCCTCAATTTGATAAGAACCTGGTGGTATCGAGACGACATTCCAATCTGGAGTACCATCAGCGCGATTTTTATATGAAAATACTAGAGAAGTATTAGGCGGCTGATTTCCAAATTGTTTATTTCTAATATTAGGCCAACTATTGTATAATCTTAATTTAGCTAGCGCAATTTCGTGGACGGAAATCGGAGATGGGAATCTAACAACAAATTCGGGTATTTTTGATGATATTGAGATCATACTAGTTTGTCTCGGTGATGTATTATCTGATATCTGCTGAAGTATCTGAATCTCTGACATTTATTTATACACTAGTGTTTTTTCAATTTGGATTTTCAATGCCAGCAATCTTCGTCATCGTGGAATTATATAGTTCAGTTATCGTGTAAAATTCTTCACCGGTGATCACAGAATCGTCTAGTGAATTTGAAATCATCGATGAAATACGCGAAAAAGCGCCTTCCACGATAGTATATTTAGTCAAATAAAATGTCAATTTAGCATGTGAACACGACGATAATTTCTTAGTAATCGCCGTAGAAATTTCAGCGATTGTAGTTATTGTAAATATAGCAATAGGAACTGCGACGGGGGCTATCATAGTTACCGACGACAGTATAATACCAGCACCTGTTAATAATCCAGAAACTGAATAAACTGCAACGTCAATGGCGGTAATCTTACGGCGGTATTTTTTTATTTTTATTTGGTATTTATCGGCGAGTGATTTAAGTTTAGCCGAATATAATTTGACTGTATCGTATCTGAAATTGCATGCGGTAAATGATTCTGACGATTTAATCATGTTTTATTGTAAAATGTTTTACATTTTCAAATCATCTTAAAATTTAACGCTAGCGTTTTATTCAGGTCCTAGATGCTCTAATATCCATCGAATACTACCTCTAACTATGTTGATGTTAGCTGGAGAAAATTCTAATCTTATGTTGGGAGCTGAATAAAACATTAATACACCAACACCTTTACTTATTATGACATCTTCGTAACTTCGACACACTATATTAAAAAGTTCAGTAGATGCTACTGAAAAACGATAAAACCAACAGGCGCGCTGGGAATATTAATAGATAATTTTTGAGTTCCTACTATCCAATCATATGTACCATTATCCACAACATGAGCAATTTGTTTCACTTGTTCCGCGTCAGAATTAATTTTTATTTTATCTGTTTTTTCAATGATGTTAGGTAGCGGCATAGTTATATCATCCTCTTTTATATTTTTTTACCGAAGAATTTTTCAATAACTTTATCAGTCACAGTGAAGTTTCTTCTTTATGTAGTAAACTGAGATATATGTGTATCATATTGAGCTACATGTGTATCATATTTAGCTATATGTGTGTCATAATCACTTTTAAGACTAGCTAGATTTTTATATACCATTTGTTTATTAAATCTGTCTATGTGATCATCATACTCATTTCTAAGCCTCGCTAAATTATTAATAGCGTTATCAATATGTACCAGCTGTATATCAAATTGTTGACGCGGAGAGCCTAAGAAATTATTTTAAAAAATATCAAGTTCATAGAATTTTTCAGTGATTCTTGACATAATTATACTCGGCTCTAATTTTCTTTTTTTAAATACCGCTATGGAATTATCGGCAGCGGCATGATTTTAAGTTAGTAGATCATCTATGAGAATATTGCTAGTCTTTAGTTTACCATGTTTTTGTTCAAATACAACCACCTCATTTGGGTCAACATTCGCCGTGGTCAACAATCCGGCAATTTCATCCTTAATTTTTTAGTTATTTCTTTAATGTCAACATCGGTTTTTCTTTCTTTTTCTTTAGCTGTTTTATATGATCGTCCCCGAATATCAACCATTATTGCAAGACGTCAGCGTGTTTTTAAATACTAGCATTGGAAATTCCTTGAATTTTACCGCTTGTATATTTATGAACGACGATATGCGGAGATTTATCAGGATTTTTAGATATTTCTGAAAGAACGTTTAATACTTCTTGGCCACATATTGGCGGATCGGTCAATCGTTGAGTCGGCAGCGTAGAATAAAATAATGTAGTAGGAATTTTAGATACATATCGCATAAATTCTTTTGGCAGAGCTAGTCCATATGAGTCAAAAAAATAATACTTCTTGGATAAATAGCGTATGCGACCCAATGCGTTCCAGGTCCGGTACTATTATCTAAATTAATAATTCCAGTTTCTGTATGTAACGGCGCCAACGGCAATTTATCTCTCATGAAAACTCCTCTGAAATTTTTTATAGATAATTTTTTTACAGCTTCGATGAGATCAAAATTAGACATCGGCAGAATATTTATACGGCTATTCCTCTTCCTTTGTAAAATGAGTGAGGAGTTCCCGGTAGATAAAACCCTCTTCCCTTTTTTTTAAAACCTTGTCCGGTAGTCTTTTTAGTAGCTGCCATAGCAGCTCTAAGGATAGCCGGAGCAGCTGCGGCTAATACCCCAGGAACCATTAATGATGCTGGTAAAAATCCTCCTTTCTTTTTTCCGTATCCTTGTCCAAAAGCTTTCTTTAAACCTACTCCAGCGGCGGAACCAATAGCACCTAGCGCGATAGCTTTTCCAACAGCTGGAGCAGCGGCGGCAATTAGTCCTGGAATAGCGGCAAGCAGCGGAAATATTCCTCCGTTTTTAATCATATCATTGACGGCAGCTTTTGAAAAATCAAGTCTAATTCCTTTACCAGCCATTGCTGCATCATTGTAATGTTTTACCTGAGTAGCCGTCAGCGATAATTTATGTGAACCGCCTGACATTTGAGCCGGCTTTAATGTTATTGAAACTCCACATTCTTTAGCGGATTTTGATTGTAAATTTTTAATTTGACCATCGGTCAACTGAACATTAACAGTGTTATACGTCATCTTTATTGTAGATATATTATATTTTCAATTAAGCTCATTGCGAAAATTATTATAATTTCAATTACATGTTTTCTACTGGTGCATCAATTAATCTCATTTATCCGCTAATTCCCTCAATCAACATAGATTTATCATTAGGAATAACTGCAAACGCTCTGTATCCATCTTGGGGAGCTGGGGGTTCTCCTACCAACGCGTTAAAGGTTATATCGACGACGGATTCCTTTGTCAAATCTAGATGTTCTAACGAAAAGTAATAGGATATAAAGTCTGAAATTCATGCTGAGATATTTGCAGACCAGTGTCAACATTTTGATCGCGGCCCATAAATGACTATAATCGATAATACACCCGAGCAACGCTGTTGTCATCGTCGGTAAACCTCAACTTTATAGGTTCAGTTGGTTCCTGTTGTCCGTTTATTCTCAGAGAAACTTCGGTTACACCTAACTTATCAAATATCATATGCGAGCGAGATTGTTGACCAGGATTCCGCTTTCGATTTTTATTTTTCAGCGCTATAAATATATGTCTCAGAGCTGAAGTACCTCTTTTTCCAGCTAAATTCCACGTAAATTCGGTCTGGTTATTACCCTCAAAAGAATCCGTCGAAGTATTTAACCAGCTTATCAAACTACTTGTACCAGTCTCCATCCAAAATAGCAGGCGCTGATTAACAGCTAACGACGGAGTTAATACTGACATCCATAGAATCAATTTAGATAAAACAACCTTTGCATCATCATCTGTTATATGTGCTGGATCGGGATTAGCAGGAACTCTCCAAATCGCATTATCATCATCACTTCTTCGTTGAAGCACAACAGTATGTTTAGCCCCATAAATAACTTTTCTGACATTTCTGAAAAATCCAAATATGTGAGATAATGGAATAGCGCATGAAAAATGTCTTCTTGGTCCCTTTAACATTCCATTTCGAGTTGTATAACCTAGATTATAATTAGAATTAGGTCCTATCATAACTGGTCCTACATTAGCTGCAGCTGCACCATCATCATGCCTATCTGGTAGTCGAATTTCATACTGAGTTGGGTCGGCGTTGTCAGAAATATCTTTAGTAAACATCATAGTTGGTCCAGCCGATCTTGTATAATCATCGGAATAGCTAGCAAGTCCAATAATTGTTGTCGCGATATCGAGGTCATTATTTATCGATTCTATATCATTTCCGTCGATCATATATTTTGCACCTTCAAATAGCGCCATAATTCCATTATTTACAAATCCAACTTTAGCTTCTGCTGGATAAGCGTTTCCGTTATCTTTTCTTACAATTTCTTCCTCAACTTCAATATACGCCTCACATGGCAAAAAATATTTACTTTTGTCTTGAACTTGTAGATCGACTCTCCCTCTGGCATCTGGGTCAATTGCCTTGTAAGCGAAATATTGATAATTTCCAACCGAATCATCCTTAGGTACAGGTGCGTCCATATCAAATGCAGTATCAATTATTTTTTTAAATACCATTTTTATACTGAAGTATTTTTATTTTTAATTACTGCAGTTATCGTTTTCTTCGAAGTCCACTTCCCGATATAGCACTTGAAAGATTAGCATTTTTCATTGGAGTTGATAGCAATTCTGGCGAGTTCATTATTAATGATTCAATCTTTTCTTGTACAGTATTATTTATAGCCCTACTTAGCTTAGCTGGCATATTTTTCGTCGAAGAAAGTGGCTGAATCTTTTGTTTTCGCCCAAATACTGACCTCATCAGCGACGAAGCTTTGTCCTTTACGAAAGAAAATGCCTTGCCGGCTACATCTCTGACTGCTCCTAAGGTTTTATCGCCAATTACACCAACAGCTTTCATACCAAGTTGTTTAGCAAAGGGAGCAACCTTTGGTGCCATTCTTGTAAAAAAAAAAAAACAACCTAAAATAGTATCTCCAAGTCCTTCACCGTAAAATGCTTTATAAACCGGCAGCCGCGAATTTACCACAAATACTTGGGTCGGCTTATCATGATTGTAGTGTATTATCATTCTTATTGTAAAATTATTAGATTTCTAATTGTGGAAATGCTAGCGTTTCAGTCGCTGTAATATCCCCGATTTTCCATTAGGTCATCGATAAATTCTCTGTATGTATGAAGATCAATTATTTTACTTTGGAATAATCTTTGAGCTATGTCAGCAGCTTCATTTATTACTTCAATGGAATTATTTCCTGCTAGTCTTCCTCCCATAAGTACCTCTAATTGGGAAACATCTCTAACGATACTATCGGGACATATCTGCGAGTCATGGTAAATAGATTGGTTTATTCCACTTCCTGAAAATTATGGAACTAACTGTTGTTTCTTCTTCTTTCCCCTTTCCTTTTCTTGTTTCTTTTATTTGCGCAACTGCTATACCTAATAATTCTTTATATTTTTTAATTGTATCATTTAACTTAAGGGAATACAATACATAACCTGGATCATTTTGCCTGACCCGGGCAGATCCAGTCTTTACCCTATATAATGCATCAGCCCATGCATCTATATCATTTGCGTATTTTTTTTCATCTTCTTTTTAAAAACATTTTATCATTAAATGTATCTACAGCAAAACTAGGAAGATCTTCCATTTTAATTCTTTCAATCTCCTCTAATCCCTCCTCAGTAAATCGCTCACGCTGTTTTTTAATTGTCATCTCTTCCCAACTTCCTAATATCGGATTTTCAATTATTTCTTCTTTCTTTTCTTCTTCCTTTTTATTGGTTCTGCTGGTTTAACACTTTCAGATATTTCTTTAAGCAAATCAGCTATAGGTTTTTCCTCTTTGGTGTGTCGAAACTGGTCATCTTTGTCGCCATATAGCATAGTTTTCATACCGGTAGTAATAGGCGCAAACATTTCCTGCCGTCCAGCAAATAGATCAGCTTTCATCTGTTGCTGCTCTTGTAGTTTTTCCTTTATGTGATTATGAACAGGTAAAAATTTATTAATCGCTTTGAGTTTTTCTCGGGCATATCTCTTCGATGGTGCTTCTCCAACTTCCATATTATAAAATTATCGTATCTATTAATTGTAAAATCTTCGGCTAAAAATCTTCACCACATTTTGCATTTCAGGGTCACCCCCGGCCAGGTCCACCCGACATGGCAGCTTTTTATTAGTCTTGGATTACGGAAATGCAGCTTTGTAGCTGACTTTTTAATAAGGATAGTTGATGGACCTATGAAAATTGGTGGGCTCAGACTTTCTGCTACAACATGTAATATTTTTTTTAAATCTCGGATGAAGAAAATGCAGCTTCCTGGCTGACTATTTTTGGTGGAGGGGGTGGCGGACCGATCTAATTTGGTGGGCTCAGACTTTCTGCTGCTCAAAAATATACTGCCGAAAATAAATTCAAGCAACTAACCTTATTTTGGCAGGTTATGGTACCACCTGGGTACTTTTGATTTTAGCTCTACACACGCGCGCGCGCGCTCATCCCAGGGTCATGTTGGTCCTAAAAGAAAATTGTTGCTCGGACATAAAGTATGAAAGCCACAGTGAACGTCTTCAAAATATTGTTTTCGCTACGCTGCTTGAATGGAAGGGCATATCGATATGTGGTTTTCAAAACCAAGACATAATGTCTAGATGTTCCTAAATAAAAAATGTAGTATGGCTGCCATCTTGATAATCTTTTTACTAATATTCCTCCTGAAGGAAAGTAATATCAGCATGAGGCATTTTCACCAAAAGGCTTCTTGCTACTAAAAAAAATGGTACCAATCTGACAGTCAGGTGGCTACGACTGCAGCCATATTGAAGATCTTATTGCTAAGCCCTATTAATTGTGATTTTCTCTATTTGACTTTGTATGATGGTCATAAATATAAATTGTTGCTGCTCGAACATCCATGTGGGCAGCACAGATGCCATATTGAAAACATTGCTATTGCTGATCCTCTAGAATAAATGATCGTTCACCACAGGGTTTTCACTACAAGACTTCTTATGATGTCTAGCTATAAATTATATAATAGTGCCGATCTGACGTACAGTAAGGTCGTCATTTCGTCCATCATGAGAATTTTTTAACTGCTCCAACAGCGATATGCAAGTGACACGGTATAAGCATGTTTTTGATGTTTTTAAAGCTGGTAATAAGAATGGTAATATACTTACATTTATTCATCTTGAATTTCCTCAAATTTTGCTTTCTTAGTTATTCAAATCAGACCGATGTGTCCTGCAAAACCTATTACACAGAAACTGTACTGGAAGTTCGAGAAACTCACAGTTCCAGCTGAAATCAATTTATCTTACTGCACTGAATGACCTAATAATCCACCCCCTGATAATCAATAAAAAAGAACTGCGTTTGGATCAACATAGAAACAAAATCCATTCGCATTATTCATAATATGCCTCGAAATTTCAATTTTATTTAGACCAAAACAATTTTTTTGAAACTGATTTAGAGCGCGTAACCAAGTAAAAGGTCGTTGGGAGAATCTATATGGGCGTGAGTACTGTTTTTGAGTATTGATAAAATTACAGTTCTGAATTTAATTATTTATAGGGTATAAATTTTGTTACATTTCTTGTAACTTATTTTATTGTTAAGCCTTGGATATAAACGATATAATCATGTCATAAAAAGCTTACTGCATTAGCAGCAGGGAGGGTGAACCCTACAAAATTTTTGCTTGTGAAATTAACCTGAATAAGGGTTCCTACAGAGGCTGAAAAAAGGGTCAATAACCCTAAACCAAAATATCTAACTTTTTATATTACCGTACGGACGGTTATAAACCACATAATAAACCACATGAGGTTAGCTCAGTTTTGTTATACTATTATTGACTTTTTTATCCTGATTTTATTGAACTATTTTTTACGTTAAAAACTCGAGCAAAAATTTTGTAGAGGTTCACCCTCCCTGCTGCTCCTGACTTTGTCACCTGACTTTGTCAGGGCATTAATATCGGGACTTTTAACAATAGATTTGGGTTTTTAAACAGATATACAGTTCATAAACAGATAGTCCTGACTTTGTCAGGGGGAACTAACCAAATATGTTATCCAGACCTATACGATATCTGGATCTAGGATCATGTAAATTTATCGTTATAAATCCAAACGGAACAGATTGTGCTTTTGAAAAGAAATTTTTAAATTTAATCATATCCATGTCCCCTGAACACCAAGTATAATAAATATTCTGCAGGGTATAATTATCTACTCCATTAAACACAACCAAAATATTACAGTTATCTCTAATCACTTTAGGTATCTGTGTATATCTTTGAGTAACATAAATCACGTCTGTGTTTTGGAGACGACCTCGAGAAAATATTCTAGCTGGATTAGATTGTTTGCCCAACATTACATCATCATATACTACGAGATTATTAATGAATCCATCCAAGTCATCTATAGATGGGACTTCATTTATATCTGTGATAAAGTCAATAATATCTTCACCGTCTTTATTAACAGATTTTGCTTTTTCATTAAAATCTTTAAGTACTTCGTAATAATGCTGATCATCCACAGATGGTGCCTTTTAAATATAGTTTGTTCCATCTCATCCATCTCATTATTAAATTTAATAATAATTGTGTTTTACCCGATCCAGATGGACCTAGTATAATCATTCTTATCGAATTTGGTAATGCTGGATAGTGCTTTACTGGTTCTTGTTTTCGTGTCGCCGAAAAATCAATTATTGTATCCATATTATTAATAACATGAGTCTATATTGTTTTCGATGTAGATCATCTACACCCTCCGTTGGATTGACAACAATAATAACAAAAAATAAACGACATGCATTAACAGGTAAATGTGTAAAATGTGGTACAAAAAAAATATAAATTTATCTCAGGGACAACAAAGATAGGTGGGGATATAGCCGCATCATTAGAAAAATTACCCGGATTACCATGGGCTAAATATGTTGGTGAGAAACACCTCCCTGGATATAATTATTGTCGTCCTGGAACTCGACTTGATATCCGACTTGATGATCAAGATCAACCAAGACCAGGAGAGTATCCAGTAAATAAAATTGATCAAGCATGTCACATTCACGACGTTTCTTATAAAAATCCTGATTTGCAACAACGGCATCTTGCAGATGTAAAATTGATTCATGCATTAAATTCTATACCCAATAAATCTGTTAGAAAGAAACTCGCTAGTTTCCTAATAAAATCCGCTATGAAAAGTAAAATAATGTTAGGGGCTGGTAATTAATTATATAATTATTATAATGGAATCTATTTATTATAGTCCTTCAGGGTATTGGAGGGGTAAAGCAGCGATCACTAAACTTGCTAAAGCAGCAAAAGTTTCACATTCTGTTGCTGCAGCGTGGTTAGCACGACAGGCAATATGGCAAATTTATCTACCACCACCAAAAACAATTCAATATGCACATTTTGATTTCAGTGTTCCTAACGAAGTTCATCAAGCAGATATTTTGTTTTTACCACACGATACTATTAAAACACGTGGACGAAAGTCACGCACGTACAAATACACATTAACTGTTGTTGGTATTGCAAGTAGATATAAAGAAGCTAAACCATTATTAACAAAAACATCATTTGAAGTAGCATCTGCGTTTGAGCGAATTTATCAACGTGGTGGTCTACAATGGCCACAGTTATTACAAGTAGATCCTGGCAAAGAATTTCTTGGTGCAGTATCATTTTTTATGAAAAAGCATAATGTCAAAATCAGACGAGGGCATACTGAAATTCATCGTGATCAAGCAATCGTTGAACGATTTAATCGAACACTTGCTGAGCGGTTATTTGGATATCAATATGCGAAGGAAATATCTGCTGACTTTAAGTCCGGTGAGAGATCTCGTGAATGGGTTGCAAGGTTACCAAGTGTGATATCTGCATTAAATAATGAAATTACTCGTGCAACTTCTATGAAACCTTCTAATGCAATAACAAAAAAATATATACCACGTAGCTATGAATACGGACAACGAGGTCAACAACCAGTATTAGGTAATGTGATTGTGAGATATTTATACGAACCAGGGGAATTGGAGGGTGGCAAAAGACGAGCTACTGACCCTATTTGGAGTGTGACCACACATACAATTTCTAGCGTGGTTAGATCTACTGGAAGACCACCCATATACAGACTAGATTCTACTGCCCCTCAACGTGGTTTTGTGCGTGAACAATTTCAAGTAATTCCTGCGGATACACAATTACCTCCGCGTTCACTTATGTAAATTAGCACTAGGGCGTACAGCACCCAGACGTCGATTACATTCAAGACAGGTCAGCATCACATTTTCACGTGTGTGACCAAGATCACTATTTATTCTATCTACGGTAAATTGTCTTGGATTATTATTCGAATATTGCCATAACATTATTGTGTTACATCTTGCACAGTGAGTATTCTGTAATTGTTTTAGTTTTATAATAAATTCAGTATCAATATCAAAGTCACGTTTTTTTTTTTTTTGGTCACATTGTTTATAAGACGCTAATTTTTTCTTTATTACATCAGCGTCATTAGTAATCTCCTCAGTTATCACATAATCTATGACAATTCTATATAGTTGAGTTATTCTTCTGACGCGAGATACTGCGAGATAGACTAAATTTGACCACTCGATCCGGTCATCTACAATCCAGATATTTGTATCAGAGATGGTTAATCCCTGTGACGAATGAATCGTTATAGCGTATCCTAACGTCCATGGTGATTTTTCCATACTCAATGCGCTCTCAACATAATTGATATCTATCAAAATAATATCATCCAATACTAGATTTTGTACTCGGATATCTCCACCAAGAATTTCAACATCAATATTCTGTCGTCGTGTATCTGATGGACGATAACATAATGGTACAGGTAGATGTGAAAATTTTTCTTTATGTAGCGTAAATAATTTCCTTTGCAATTCATCACGAACTATCTTTCTACTTGCGACTATCACATCAGTAGGTCTCCATAAAATCTAAAACTTATTCATGGTAGTTTCTGGAATTATCTCACGCATTATTTCACATTGTATTTTATCTGGCTGAAGTCTGATTAATCTTTTAAGTTCTTTCAGCGGCTCATCATATATTTCTTCATAATAATCTATATTATTCTTTAGCCATTCATGTGGAGACTGTCCAACAAAAGGTGGTGGTTGACCATGATCACCACACATAATCACAGCAGTATTTTTTGTTAATAACCATTTTTTTAGTGTTTCTAACGACACCGTACATATTTCGTCCCATATAATATAATTAGGTATATATTTCTCACCCATTCGCTCAGGAGTCCACGTATCTCCACACCATCTAAAAAAACTATGATAGGTGCAAGTTTCGACACCTCGTTCTTTTATCTCTCTGGCTAGTTTATGTGTAGGTGTCAAAACAATCATATCAGAATTGTTGTTCATAAATCACACGAGTTGTTTTACCTGACCCTCCACACCCATTAAGATAAACGGTCTTATATCTAGCCACAGGATCATACACATATGGTGCAAATGATTCTAATATTTGATTATTATTTCTGTAATATATTTCCTGAATTTCAACGTCAGAAAATTCAGAATAACTAAGTATATTTTCTTGCTTTATCCTCCATGTCCCCCACTCACCATTACCAAGTAGCGGATTTAATAAATCCTTATATTTTTTATGTATATAAAATGAATCCGTAGCAACTCTAACAGCGTAACGAGGAAATCTATTTATCATAGACAGTAAATTTATAGAAACATAAGCTAGCATCGAAGATCTTAAATGAGTAAACTGAGGTGAATCGCCCTCAATATAGCTAACAATAGTACCTAGTTTGGTCCCATCCGATAAATAAGCATTACTTCGGCTTATAAATGTGTTTTTCTCCGTTGTATCATTAATTATAAAATCTAACTCAGTATCGTCCATAATCAATCTTGTACAGTGTCGTTTATGACCGTATGAACTACCCTGAGTAAATTTACCAATTATCTTTCTACCAAGATCTTTTGCACGCTTCTCATCATGTTGATCTCTACATTTACGTACATTATTAGTAATTTTAATAATGTCATCTTCGGCAAGATCAGGAAATTCTTTCCTGGCATCATCAATATTAAATCTATCAGGTTCTGGTAACCAAACTTGTTTTTGTGCATTATAGGATATAATCGCTTCATTAACTTTTAACGATATTAATATTCCAACATCAAACATATATCTTAATAATACTATTGGAGCCCAACATTTTTCTAAAAAGTGTTTACCAAACCAAATATAAGTAATCGGGTGGAGATCTTTTGCGAACTCAAATGATTCTACATATGCAAATCCTGTTATGTCAAAATCTGGTAAGGGTCCATTTATTGAAACTCTAGTCATGTCATGTGTGGGGTGTCCGAATCTGTTAAAATATTTAGAACACTCACCATATCCAAGAAAACTCCCAGGGTAACATGCAGCCATATCGACTAATATAACATCATTATACTCATATTTAGTATTCCATAATCCCCCGTGCCCATATTCTATGCAACTTTTTTGTATATCCTCAATAAATTCTGATCGTGTAGGTTTCCATGAATTTTTTTCCTGAGCGAAATGGGCCGCTACCGCTGGTACGGTAAAACAATTATTCAGTAATTGTCTTACTTTGATCTCGTCAGAAGTATATTTTAGTGCAAGATTTCTCATTTCTTCATCAACAAATTTTGTACGATAAATATCACCATTTGGTCGTACAAATTGATCATGACAATCGTGTTCCGAACTCTGAAATAACCAAATAGATACAGGATCATTTTTACTGATATTTTTAATAAAATCAAATATATGACCATTATAAAATTTAATCATTCTGTCTCGTGGAAATATAGTTACTGCATCAGTCCATACATGTGCATTATGATCAATAATCGTTATAGGGTTTCCATTTCTTATATATTTTGGTTTGTATAATATCTCTCCTGTTAGTGTTTTTACTGTTCTTGGAAATCTTAATAACTTTTCTAGCTTAGCAACCTCCTTAATAGATGCACCAGAATTTTTAACGGCCTTACCCCATTCACATATTTTTTTGCGTCTTAAATCTGTTAAGACATTACCACGCATCGCATTTGTAAAATGTTCAATAATGCGTTCAGCCACGCAATTTATTTTTAATTCTGACAGTTTCATCGGTTTGAGATCTTCAATATTAGGTTTATCATTCAGTAAAAACAATCCATATTCCACAGCAGTAACTGGATATCCTCGCTCAAAATACGGTCTATCAATACCAGTCAGTATTCCGGGTTTAGATTTGTTACTTAATAATATCATTTTATTATTTCCAGACTATATATGAATAGGAGTTCTTTTGTCACGAAAAATCCAAATATTATCGTCTGTATTCACAATAAATTTTATTAAAATAAGATATTTTTGATTATCAAGGTGGTTAATAATTACTTCTGCTCGTTTGTCGTTCATCACATTAATAACTTTTCCAACTCTAAAAGTTGACCAAACATGCATAGCACCATCCTCTCGAAATTCCATTTTGGCCTCACGGATACGTTTAGTTATATCTACATTTATTGAAGCTAGATCTCTCATCGAAACACTAAATTTATATCCTAATAGTCTGTCAAGATCAAATCTAGTAGCAGATGGTTCAATTGCTGATAATTCCTCCATTATTATAATTAAGACAAATATTCAAATTGAAATTTAGTATATATATATATATATATATATATATATATATATATATATATATATATATATATATATATATATATATATATATATATATAATGATTTAAACAGAAAATAAATGTGTTTGGTTACAAATTGGACATATTTCTTATTATAATAAATCATGTGTAAACAAATACTGCGGTTACCATATGCAAAGTATCAGACATGGAAGTACTGGACCAAAACCATGTATTCAATGTGGTATTGGAGTTAGAGGAAAAACGCAATTATGTGAAAATTGATGGGGTAAAAAATATAGAGAGCTTAAACGATATTATGCCAAAAAGGATACATCGACAGGTAAATCTCCTATAAAAACAGAAAATGATTATCTAACCAGATTTCAAAAATAATGATTTAAACAAATAAATATTATATACAAATGGAACAAAAAGAATTTGTGAGACATCCAATATATACGAATTACGAGGCATCCAGAGATGGTGTTATTAGACACTGTAGACTAAAGAAACCACTCGATGATCTTAATAATAATGGTTATTTCAAATTTAATATTGGTGGGAAAAAAATTATTGTTGTCATAAATTTATATTCGAATGTTATTTTGGGATTGTTAAAGATGGACTTGTTGTACATCATTTAGATGGAAATCCCCACAATAACCATCTAAATAACTTAGAATCAATTACACAAAGCCAAACTTGTAAGGTTGGAAATACTGGTATTTATCCTAAGACTCCTAAGACAGTTATTTCTACCAACACAGATACTGGTGAAAAAATGGGTTTTAATTCTATGCATGCAGCTGCCAAATATTTTGATATTTGTGTGGCTTCAATAAAACGTGTGGCTGGTCATATATACAAGTCTCCATATTCAATAAAGTATGACCAAAGGATTATATTTGAATATGTATAATTGTGTACCCTTACTCACAAAAATATCATTTTTTATATAAAATTTGACTATCAATCTTGCCAAGGGTCCTGCTTAGCTACACTTATATTTCCAGACTATTACCGTCTTCACTTTTAGTGTCATTTATCGCAGAATCAAAAAGCATAAGCTTTCTCAGTTGCATGATTCGACCATCTGTGCGTTTTTTAATTTCGTATTCGTGAGACAGTGCATTTTTTATCTTTTCGATTGAGCGTGCAAGAGGTATGAATAGCTTTATGTGTTTTTCATCCACGACAGCTAAAGATTCTAACATAGAATTATAAATGGATTTGATAAACCTATAATCAGATGGTTATGTGAATTTATTTTGAAATTTTTTTTGCTGCAACAATTCAAACTCATACATAATTTTTTCAGAGTCAAGATTATAAATATCTGAATTCCTTTATGTTTTAATTTTTTAATATCAGAAATAATATCATTAATGTTTTCATTATTCATTATATATATATATATATATATATATATATATATATATATATATATATATATATATATATATATATATATATATATATATATATTTGTTTAAAATAAAAAATAGTAATAAATTGACTTAACTAAAGATAATAAAAGTCATATTCTTTCAGAAATTTGTAGATTTTCTAGGATTCACATGAATTATTTATAAAAAAAATCTGAAATTAGGCCCAAAAACAAAATAAAATATTAATATTATTACGCTAACAAACAAAAATGAAAATAAATTATTATTTATGTTAAAATCTGTAAATGTTTCAGAAATCTGTAGATTTTCTAAATGTTTATTTGTCTGTCTGTTTAGAAACCAAACATATGGTTAGCTCTCTTACCGGTTGTTTATATACCTACTGACCTTGGATGACGTAATATTACCTATGTATACAGACGTAATTGAATCCTTTTTGTATAGTGTGGTAACTTAATCAGAAATCTGTAGATTTTCTAAGTGTTTATTTGTCTGTCTGTTTAGAAACCAAACATATGGTTAGCTCTCTTACCGGTTGTTTATATACCTACTGACCTTGGATGACGTAATATTACCTATGTATACAGACGTAATTGAATCCTTTTTGTATAGTGTGGTAACTTAATCAGAAATCTGTAGATTTTCTAAGTGTTTATTTGTCTGTCTGTTTAGAAACCAAACATATGGTTAGCTCTCTTACCGGTTGTTTATATACCTACTGACCTTGGATGACATAATATTACCTATAATAGAATCCTTTTTGTATAGTGTGGTAACTTAATCTACAGCAAAGCGTGCTGCATTGGTCTGGTGAATTAAATAGCTTGAAGTAGACAGGTTTAAACAGTTACCTTTATAAACATACCCCATTGATGTATTTTAGCTGCAGACTGAACAAACAGTACTTCAATTTAATGAATTACTCTCTCTCTCTCTCTCTCTCTCTCTCTCTCTCTCTCTCTCTCTCTCTCTCTCTCTCTCTCTCTCTCTCTCTCTCTCTCTCTCTCTCTCAGTGTATACAGATTTGGGTTATTCAAACGCGTAATCGATTTCCGGTATGGGTTATTTCCCATTTTTATGCTTGTAATTTTATTTATATATTTTTGTAAGATTAATACACATAACTATCTTAATAAAATTATATTTGTAAAGCCATTATAGTAATAATTAAAACTGTTATATTCATCGAACGCAGCATGATGTAGAGGTAGATCGTTGGACTTTAAATCTATACATCTGTTGTTCGATTCCAGATTTCGCCGAAATGGATTTGGTCCCGGGGATGCCTCATATATATAATTTGGGCGTTTTCACAGGGTTATTTATCGAAACCGCAATGCGTATAGACAGTCCTCTGAATTTCTAATATTTCGCCTTTCGTCAATTAGAAATTCACCGGAACATGTGTCTATAAGAATACCCCCCCTAAAATAATCAGTAGCATGCCTTAAGCTCTCTGCCCCATGGAGAACCCCCAAAATAACACATTCCAGAAAGGAATGCTATCCAAAAAAAAACAGTATTATGAAGTGCCGCATAATAAGTCATAAGAGAGACGAACATGTTAGGACTTCATAAAAGACACACAGGCTATCAAGGGTTCCAATGAAGGGTAATCGCTAGGATCGCTACTGATTATTTTTGACAAAAATCAGACAAATATATATAATAAATAATGAATATATTTATCAGAAATATAAAAATATAAAATATAAAATCAGACAATATATATAATTAAAAATAATAATGAATATATTTATCATAAATATAAAAATAAAAAATATAAAAATCAGACAATATATATATTTAAAAATAATATTTATCAGAAATATAAAATATAAAATATAAAAATCAGACAATATATATAATTAAAAATAATATTTATCAGAAATATAAAAATATAAAATATAAAAATCAGACAATATACATATATATACATATATATATATATATATATATATATATATATATATATATATATATATATATATATATATATATATATATATATATATATATATATATATATATAATAAATAATGAGTAATAATGAACCTCACTCAACAAAAATTGCTCGCCAGAGTTTAGAGGCAATTGAAAAATATTTACTTATCCGTGATGCTGTCAAACAACAATTGCAACAACGTTAGGAAAGTCAAGTTGAATTTGCAGAGGATACAAAACAATTATTTAAACCGATAACAGATACCACTAAAGATATTCAACCTGTGTTAGATTAAACAGCTAAAGCAATTCAGAAAATAGAAAAAAGAACTAAAAAAACAAAAAAATTCTTGAAATCTTCCAGCAGAAATAGCTGATGCAATGCCAGGCCTAGAAATGCCTGAAGATGCAGACCAAGCTCGTGCTAAAATAGGTGATCTATCTAACATAGGTCATAAATTTGGCGTAGATTGTATTGCTGATATTAAAAGCGTTAAAAATGTAGAGGATTTGGCTGCGTTTGCTGTGGAAAGTTTTTATGATAGAAAAAAGTTTTTAAAACCTGAATATGCTGATAAATTGATAAATTTGTAAGTCATGATAATTGGAACAAATGGATATTTCGTATACACTATAACCTTAGTCGGATTAGAAATAGTGATCTTAATTATATACAGTATATACAGTATATTAACTTTATAAAAAAAAAACACGAAGGCAACAACAAACGCCACCGCTTCAGTTACCACAAACTCCAAAATCACCAAAGCAACAAAAACACCATCATATAAATTACCACGATCACCAGTATTGTTACCACTACCACAACAACCATCAACTCTAGAGCAATTGCCTATATTATTACAACCAAAATCACTACTAACACAAATAAAAAGTGAAGAAGGGCCGGGGTCGGATACCTCTTTCGGAAGTGGTCTTTTTACTCAGTGTCCTAACAACGTCCTTGCTGATGTTGAAGGACTAGAAATTCTGATTGGAGGAAAACGAGCTGGTAATAATTCCCCAGAAATCATTAATGAAGCAGCAGATATTTGTAAAAGATTATTTAGTTGCGGTATTATGGATATTGATGTATATCAGTCTCTCATTAATGAAATTGCCGATGATTATTATAGTGACTAAAACGCAGTGATTAAGTCAGAGTGATTAGATGCAATTAGTGATAAAGTTAATTAATAATAAAATGATAATACACAATGCTCAACGTGGACCAACCATGGTCAGGGTAATTAATTCTAGAATACCGATTTACAGGGCAACCTACGGAGACGGGTTAGGAGATATTGTTCAGGGTTTGTTTAGAAGGATAGCCCCAAAAGCAATACCAATTGCAAAGCAGCTGGGTATGAAAGCTATTGATGTTATTCGTGAAAAGGGTATAGGTGTTGCTGGTAACCTTGCCAGTAAAGCATTCTCGGCGATTAAAGATAGACTAGCGCAATTAATACGTAGACCACAACCTGTCCGATCTCAGTCGGTGAAAGTGCCCAGTACTGAAATGATGCCCGCAAGTGTAAGTAAAATAATAAATCAAGCCGCTAATCAAAAACTAGCAGCAATCCCGATACCATCTATGGCTGATATACCTTTATCAGAAAAAAAGAGAAAAACATAAGCGCTAGTCTGATAGCAGGAAGTGGTCTCACTTCCCGAAATGATCTTCGTTTTAGACGATAATAATTATAATAAATATGTTCAAGCGTATGAGTGACCCCGCGTTTGACATGGACGCACCAGTTCTCAAAGATGAGTCTATACACGATTATCAGTATTATTCTTATGAAGCACGAATTCCAAATCAACGAGGAAGAATTGAACTGCAGGTTCATGATACAAGTAGATATTTTCTGCCCTCAGAGGCTTTTATTGAGGTCGAAGGTGAAATATTAAAAACCGATAATACTGAATATGCAGCCGAAATTAGTGTTGGTTTTGTTAATACTGGTATTATGGCGTTGTTTGATAGCGCTACGTACATGATTGACGGAAAATATATTGAATCAATTCAAAAAGATGTTGACGTGGCTACAACCATACTTGGTCTTGCCAGATACAGTGACGATTATTCAAGATCAGCTGGTCCAACAATGATGTTCGCAAAGGATATAACCGATTTTCCAGAAAATAGACAGTATAATTTAATACAAACACCGCGGGATACTGCATCCGATCCACAACCAGCAGGAATGATAGCCCGGCCTGCTGCTGCATTTCCGTTATTACATAGCGTTAATGTAAATTTCAACTTAGGATTTACAACACGTCGAGCGATGTTAAAAGGAAATAGAAGAATATTTTCATGTGCAATTCCACTATCACATATGTTTGGATTTTGTAGAAATGTCAGAAAAGTCATTTTCGGAGCCAAACATACAGTTGTACTAGTACAAAAAGCTGCAGATGATGATGCAATATGGAGAGCCGCTGGTGATGCTGGTATGGTAATTCTTATAAAACTTAGTCTCTGGATGTCAGTATTGACCCCATCAATATCTGAAGAACAACGATTATTATCTTTTATGAGTCAAGGCGGTAAATCAATGCTATCATGGCTGACAATGACTACAGATGCTATCCTGAGTAATATTAACGGTTTATTTACATGGCAGATAGCCTCTCAGCAAGGTGTTTCTGCACCAAGACACATATTTATTGTATTACAAAATGCTGCACGAGTAAATGATCAAACGCGTAGTATTATGATATTTGATAAACTCGGTGTTTCTGAGGTTTCGTTAAGGATAAATGGACATCGAGAACCATCCGAGGATATATTACTTAATTTTGATCAAAATCATGTAGCACGTGCATATCATCGTCTTATGTCGTTCATGGGCCGTGATCAAAATGTTGATACTGGATTACAAATATCTCAGTTTAATTTTACATCCTTGTAACCTATTTATTATTTTTCGCTCGAACATTTAGATTTGACCAGACAATCAGTAGTAGATATACATTTTCGAGCTAGTGTTAATAGAGGAGTTATTCATAATTATAGAGCAATTGCTGTTATACTTAGCGATAAATCAATGCTCATAGAAGGTGTTGGTGGACGAATGAGAGTCGTTGATGCTCCAGTAGAAAATATGTAATGTGTAATTAGATCATTTATCATTATTATAAATGTCATATAATCACGTTAATGTTACCCTGACTCCTGGTCAGGTCAAAAGACTGCAATCAGCATCAAATAATAACTGTGGAATAACAATATCATTAAAAAAGGAACACATGAGTGGTTCAAATAAATTATCGTTAACTAATCGTCAATTCAAAAATTTTAATAAGGCAAAAGAATCAAATAAAGGTGTCAAATTTGATCTTTCTGCGGCAGCTATTAAGGATACTTTTAAAACTGGTGGTATATTTCCCCTTCTCGCAGCTATACTAGCATTAATAGCCGCTGCAGCCCCAGCTGTTGCAAAAGCAGCTGCATTAGGCGCCATTGGAACAGTCACTGGAATGGCATTAAAGAAAGCGACCGGACAGGGAATAAAACGAACATCTAAAAAAAAAAGGAAAAGGTCTCAGATTACCAGGGACCCCACCTTCGTGGTACGGAAAAGGCCTAAGACTTCCACGTACAGTTTACTAATCTCGCCTATGTCTAATTTTGATTTACTCGATGCTGTTAAAAAATTAAAAATAAAAAACTTTAGAGGTGTTTTTATGCGCGATCAATTACCAAAACAACCAAACAATACTGAAACAGGTATTATAAATCTCGATAAAAACTCTGGACAAGGTACCCATTGGGTGGCGTATGCAATTGATCCACGTGGAATTATTTATTTTGATTCATATGGATTAGCGCCACCAAAAGAATTTATTCATTATGTCAGTAATAATACTGCACCAATCTGGCATTCAACGTTACCTACACAAACATTAACCGATCCACCAATATATGGTCGAGAAGTACTTAGTGTACTTGATGCTATATCCATGGCACCGCAAGGAAAACCACCTCATAAAGTCGTGCATGAATATACCATGATGTCACATTTAAATAGACATCAGTAAATATAATGGTAGATATTTACGGAAGATCTGCTCGTGATAAAACTCAACAACAAGGTGATTTATCTAAATATGCAACCCTTGATCAACTTAGAAATGAGATTGATGATTTATTAAATATTACAAATGTGGATCAAAATGAAGTGGTTATTTTTAGGACAAACAAAGACGATTAAAGACAAGCAATATACGACTACCAGACGTACTTACACGAATTCATAATGCAGTTGATGATAATATCGTAACTTTTACTGATCAGGGTAAAATACAGGATTCCGGTAAATCATTTAATGATTTTGTTAAAAAAAAAACTGGCGGTGTATTTAATGGAGACGTTATTATGAACAAAAATAAAATTACCGATCTTGGAAATCCAACTGCAGATAATGATGCTACAACAAAAAAATACGTCGATGATAAACAGACTCCAATCATTAATGGAATAACCAACATCGAAACTGAATTTACTGCTCACGTGAATATGTTTTTGAGTTTTCGCGAAAACATAAACAGAATTAATAACGAATTTTTTGGAAAGCCACCAAATGTTAATATAAAACTTACTGATATTAATACAAAACTTAATGATATTATTGTCGGAATTCCTGATATTGTTAAAAAAAATAGACCTGATTAAATTTCCTCACGATCAGATTAAAAATATTGTGTATACAGTTGCTTCTGGGTCTGGTACATGGACGCCAGAAAATAAAACCATTAAATATACAGCAAAAATCGCTGGTATATATATATAGGATATCCGTACATAGCGGTGTGGATTTTATAATATACACTAACTCTCCATCAACTGGTAATATTTCTAGAATTATATCCGTAAAATTAGATAAAGATTCCGAGATAACATTTACGCTGGAATCGTCTGATAAACATTCGGTCTCAGTTGGTTACTGGTGGTATTTGGAATTTGTAACTCAATTAACTACTTAACATCATAGTATAATGGATCAAATAACTATCGACGTTCAACGTCACAGATATAATCAAGCATGTGAATGCCTGACCAAACTAAAAAATATTATCGATCATTATACAATAAAAATAAAAAAATATCGTAGACGTATGGTCGTTATTGATATAATCGTGTATTCAGTTTCTGCTATTGTTGCTGGATCCGGCTTAATATTATCAACATTAACGATGACAGCTCCAGCAATTATAACAATTATTGTTTCAACTTCAACGACTATAGCAGGTATTTTTAATATTATTGCTAAAAAGATAACTACATGTACGAATGATAAATTGCGCGAGTATATGATAAAATTACACACAGCAACAACAACATACTCTAAACTATCTGGATATATTTCCACGTATCTCAGTGATGGTAAAATATCTGATGAGGAGTTTGTAACGATAATTAAAACCTACGATAAAGCATTCAAAATTGTTAGTGATTCTGCTGACAAAATAAATGGAGAATTAAACAATAATAATAACAATAATGTCAGCAACTGAGTCGAGAGAGTTGTTACAGCAGATCGTCGCTAATACAACTCCTTAAAAAATTACTATGATATCGATAAGTTCGACCAATCCTGAATTTAGCGTTAACTTTCCAACTGCAATTCCAGTAAAAGAGATAGCATTAGCTTAGTTACGTGTTTATTATAGCTGGCCTAATATTAGATCAAAACCATTTGGTGGACAACAACCAAATAATTCATTAGTATTCGCAAATTAAAATAAATCTGATGGAACTCCCGATTGGCAAGTTGTTGGTATTCCAACTGGCAGTTATCAGTTAGAACAGATTAATGATGAATTCCAGCGCAGAATTAAATCTTTAACCGGGAAAGAGTCTAAAATAGCAATTACTGTTTACGAACCAACATTATCGTCAGTGATTGAAATAAATTCTCCTGATTATGCTGTAGATATTTATCAGAGTTCGATTAGATCAGTACTAGGTTGGCCTGAAGTCGCGCCAGATTATCAAGTTCCACCAGAACCACAGAGATCCGAGTTCAATATAGATGTTAAGAAATTTATACAACTTCCAGAATATAGAAACAAAGTTTCATTTATGGAGAGCACTACAGCAAGTGCTTATCGTAATTATATACATCATACTTATTTTATAAGTTTCATACAAAGTAGGAGTGGTTTAGCAAGAATATCGACACTTGATGTTGAGCAAATTAACTCATTATCAAGACCGATTAAATCTGAACACGAATATATGTTTAATAATCTTAAAAATTTACTTTCCAGCATCAATACTTTTTATAACGATGATTTAAAAAATAAAATAATTGAAACAATACAACATCTAAATCAAGTTGTAGCCGACTTAGAATCTGTAAATAAGGCTATTGTTGACAGAGAGAAAATAATAAATGTGCCGGCAGATAGATCTTCTAGCTCTTATATAGTTAATGAAGATGACCAAATCCAACGTGTAAGTCATAAGCGATTATTTAAGACAGTATTTATGAAATATTACGGAATCACAGAAGAACAGCTACCAACATTTATAATACCCGGATTTGACTCCGAGAAGTTAAAAAAATCAGTTAGTGATCTTATTGATGAACACTTTAGAAGAATATGTAATTCCTGGAAAAAAATTAATTCCACCCCCAGCAATTCTCAAATATAATAATGATCCATATGGAACAGGTCGTCATATCTCACCTAATATTGTTAATATAACATCCACCATCGCACTGAATTTAGTTTGCGATATAATTGATAATAGCTACCATTTTGACCTCTCTAAGTCTAATCAGGCTCAGCAGGGGTATATATTATATTCATCTAGTATCCAATCCCCTCCAGGCTGGCTGATTGTATCTGAGCCAATAAATCAAGTCTACCTGCGTGTACATAATCCATTATTGTCAAGAATGAATTTCAAACTCACAAATCAAGATGGTAATATTGTGGACCTGCGCGGGGAGACGTTATATATTAATTTATATATACGATCCTAGATTGGTCTAGATAAAATATTTGGTTAGTTCCCCCTGACAAAGTCAGGACTATCTGTTTATGAACTGTATATCTGTTTAAAAACCCAAATCTATTGTTAAAAGTCCTGATATTAATATCCTGACAAAGTCAGGTGACAAAATCAGGAGCAGCAGGGAGGGTGAACCTCTACAAAATTTTTGCTCGAGTTTTTAACGTAAAAAATCAGGGTAAAAAAGTCAATAATAGTATAACAAAACTGAGCTAACCTCATGTGGTTTATTATGTGGTTTATAACCGTCCGTACGGTAATATAAAAGTTAGATATTTTGGTTTAGGATTATTGACCCTTTTTTTCAGCCTCTGTAGGAACCCTTATTTCAGGTTAATTTCACAAGCAAAAATTTGGTAGGGTTCACCCTCCCTGCTGCTGCATTTGTACGGGAAAATATGAGCTCATTTTTTCTGAACTATAATTTACTCAGCAAATTCGTGCAGTATTTGTCAGAAAAACTAGTTCATATTTTCCCATATAAATACAGTAACCTATAATAACTATCACTCGCGGATATGCGAGGAAACACTTCACGTAGAATTGGAAACGTATTATCAATTATAGTGAAGCCCCCGTTGACAATATAACACATTTCCACTTTATGAGTGAACTATTTCTTCATATTTATTCTAGAAACTCTTAATTTTTTTATATTACATATTTTTATGTAATGGACCCATCCAACCTACCACCTTTCTATTCTTGTGATATTGACATTTAATAAAAAGAAGTTCTAAAATCTACATGTTTTTATGACAGCGACCTTTTATAAATTTAGTTTGTACATTTAATCCTTTAATTTGCCTATGTATTTTGTCATATTCATGAAAGTTTTCATATCTTTGTGTTTACATCTTTTTCCACGGATTGATAACGAGATTTTTGTTGGGGTGTTCTGTGCTCTCGGCGGGATACGACTAAAGAACACAAAAATGCTAATGATAACTTACCCATAATGATTTGGATTATACCTATAAGGATTTGGAATATTTATTTTATTTACATCTTCAGTCAAACGTGCATTGAAGACCGTTGCAAGCTTGCAGTCCAGTTTGATAAGAGATGCTGCATCTGATTTCGATTGTCATTTAATTTTGGTTGGCAATTAAAAAGAAACACACACACACACACACACACACACACACACACACAAACCTTATCTATCCCCAATTTTCCATTGTTTTCGAACATGATTATGATTGTCATGACAGTTGAAATTGCTATCGATACAATTTTATTACTATATTTAAACTATAGAATTTTGTAAAATCTTGTACCCTTTGTCATAGACAAGTTTAATATGTTTACAATACTGTATGGGTAAACCTGAAAATCGAATAGCAATAGATCATGTATATAAGTTCAGTCGTTGACAATTAGAATGATTCGTGTGAAAAACTTTATTCAAACTGTTCCTATATGAACTCTACTTTTTATTGGTTTTTTTTTTTTTTGGTTTTTTTAATTCGTTGCAGTCTTTGACGGCGTCCACTCATTGATTTCGTAAATGAGTATCTCTTTACTTATGAAGTATATCATAAAGTTGAACCATCAGCTGATATAGATGCTACGTAAGATTAATAAACTTATACACAGTTGACCCCGGCACATCACATTTTTTGATAGTTTGTATCGTTATTTATATTTTGGACAATAATTAAAGGAAATCCGAGTATTTTATTTCAAAGCTATAATGGAACCTATGCTATCGGCTACCTTTGATTTTCGTATTTATCGAAGTCCAACCCTGCTTAATGTTTGTTCAGTGATGTAAAGGAGGGATTTGTGCTCTTATAAGAGTTACATTTAAATCCGCAAATGAAGGTATGATTTAGTTTATCTTTAACATATTAAAATACCGATGAAAAATTAATTCCCTTTCTGCCATTTACATTCTAAAGATATTATACCAAATAAAATCCAAGTACGTAATTTGAATATACATAAAGTCTCACTCTTTTACATATTTATTCTTTAATAATACCTATAGAAATGTTTCACCCACGAATTGATAGTTGCTTTCTTTATGTGGGTATCATTGATACGTTATTCAACAAGTACACGCATGTATCAGCAAGAACATGTACTGTCCTTGTCGTAATGAGCACAAATTGTTTCATAGAGGCACGCACACGAGGATATTATTTACGGCCTATTTCTAAATGTCCTTCGATTGACCTTTCCCGTTCCGTGACATCACTCGTGATTGTTTTCGTGACTGTCATACAAGAAGTGCACCCTATTAAGGATTGATACTGATGATTTTTTTTTTCTATATCGAAATTAGCACTCAGACTTGAAAGCTTATCTCTTTCCAGATTTATTTGAGTGTTAAATTATATCAATATACGCATGTCTACCACACCTAAAATTGAAAGGATAAATAGAGATAGAAGCCTTTAAATCTTTGAACTCGATTCGACGAACACTTTTTTTTATTTAATCAACTTGGGGGGGAGATCCTCATTAATTGACAATAGTCACCCTTGACAAACGTCGTTACGTGTATTTTATGTCAGATTAAAATGGGAATGTTTAAACTGCAAGACGTATTTTGACAACTGCTTTTGTATGAAACTAGTGCTGTTCAAATCGAACACAATCTATTATTATTTGCTAATGAAAACAAACTGCACACAATTGAAGATAATAAACGTCATTTTGTTATGGTCTCGGTCACACGATTCAAAAGTACATAGTACTAGAAACATGAAAGTAAAAGAACTTTTCACGATGAAAGTTCATTATTGTTTAGTATAAATTTATCACTGCATTCTTGATTTGCCCTTTACGTGGATGTATAATATTTTGGAAGAAGCTAGATTACCAAGCAATTCAAAGCGAAATAGATATTAAATTTAACTTATGAAAATTCCGGGTTTACTGGGAAGGATCACTTGATCGAAGACAATATTAATAATACTGGTATACGAGCTGTCCGTGTTTTGATGCAAAGCCCGTATTCCGGAAACCTTTGATGTACTTAATGGAACTTAAGGTCAAACCAAATCACGATAAAGGAGATTTTGAGTACGTTAATGTCACCGAATATATATATATATATATATATATATATATATATATATATATATATATATATATATATATATATATATATATATATATATATATATATATATATATATTAATATATATATATATATATATATATATATATATATATATATATATATATATATATATATATATATATATATATATATATATATATACATACACACACACGCACATTTGTGTATTTATGTCTATCGCTGAGTAGCATAAATTGCATAGGTATTTTTGTGTCTGCCTCGGGGAAAATATCCGACCTGGTTTTGATTGTTTGTCCATTATCACATCATCATACACTACGAGATTATTAATACGTCCATCGAGATCATCTGCAGATTGAGCTTCATCAATATCGGTGATAAAAGTAACAATATTATTATCATCATCTTCATCCAACGACTTTGCTTCTTCATTAAAATCTTTATGCACATCGTAGCATCTCTGATCATCTACGGATGGTGCCACTAAATACAACTTATCCCACTTTAACCATCTCATTATCAGATTTAGCAATAATTGCGTCTTACCAGACCCAGATGGACCTATTATAACTGTTCTGATAGAATTTGGTAACGCTGCGTGATGCTTTCGTGTCGCTGAGAAGTCAATGACATCCATGTTGTGCAAACATAATAAATTATATGAATTTATATTGTGTTCGACGCAAAGCACCCCCACCAATGGATTAACAACGGCAATAACACAATAAAAAATAAAAAGCGTACACTCACAGGCTAGTGTCTAAAATGTTATATAAACAAATACAGATTTATTTCGTCTCCTACAAAGACTGATGGTTATATCGCTGCTTCACTGGGAAAATTACCATGAACTCCATAGGCTAAATACTGAAGAAAAAAAAAACAACAACAGACCGACTATAGTTATTGTGAATCTGGAACCTGACTTGATATCCGACTTGTCGAACGATACCAACTAAGAAAAGGAGATTATTCAATAAATGCGATTGCTCAAACGTACCACATCATGATGTTGAGTATAAAAATAAAGATTTACAACAGTGACATATTTCAGATGTGAAGTTGGTTCACTTGTTAAATTCCATAAAAAAATCTCTCTGAGATACACTTGCTAGCTTCCTAGTAAAATATGCAATGAAAGGTAAACCAGTGCTAGGTGCTGGTAATTAATCATAGATAACTGTTATAATGGAATCGACTTATTATAGCCAATGAGGATATTGGAGGGGTAAACCAGCAGTTGATAAACTTGATGATTCAGCAGGTGTTGCACGTTATGTTGCTGAAAATTGGTTAGCACGACAGGTAACATGGTAAATTTATCTACTACCACCTAAACCAATTCAATACGCTCAATTTGATGTCAGCGCTCAAAATGAAGTTCATCAAGCAAATATTGTTTTTATCGCATAAACAATAAAAACACGTAGACGTCAATCACGCAAATACAGATACGCGTTAACTGTCGTTGACGTTGCAAATAGATATAAAGAAGCAGAACCATTATCAACTAAAGCATCAGCTGACGTTGCATCTGCTTTTGAACGAATTTATCAACGCGGTGATCTACTATGGCCACAGCTGCTATAGGTTGATCCTGGCAAAGAATTTCTTGGTGCAGTATCATCTCTGATGAAAAGAAAAAAAAAAGAAACAAAAACATGTCAAAAGGCATACCGTAATTCATCGCGTTCAGGCAATTGTTGAACCATTTAATCGAACACTTACTGGGCGGTTATTTGAATATCAGTATGCAAAGTAAATATCCACTGACCTTAGGTCCGTGGACAAAAGATCTCGTGAATGGGTTGTAAAACTACCAATTGCGTTAGCTGTGTTAAGTAATGAAACTTCCATGAAACCCATTAGCACGATCACAAAAAATGTACCAATAAAACGACGTGACTCTTCAAAATTAAACAGTATTAGCGGTGAGATGGCAATGACCTGTAACGGTGAGCTCTTTAGACCACTAGTCCACTCTGGGTCACTGTTCTATTTGGTATATACAAGCAAAGCGATGATCTAAGATTTGAATATTGGTCTCCATCAGTAGTATTTACACAGGGTCTAGAGAGTATTTCCTATAGATGACAACAGTCTCTTTACTCCGTACTTAATCGACCATCCCTATCTAACATTTGTCAAAGAAAAGCATATTTTATGGAATTTCTAGAACTAAATGAAAATACTTCGGATTGAAGTTCAGATTTATTTTCATCAAAAAAGACGAGAGATTTTGATAATAAACAAAAGAGAAATATACATCAAGATATAAACCTTATAGAACACATCCTCCAAAGCAGCAGGGAGGGCGAACCCTACAAAATTTTGCGACAAAATCGATTAAAGCCTCAGAATGCCCAATGGAGCCTTTCTACGAAATCTCATATTTCAACCAAACAAAAATAAAGACCTCATTTTACAAATGGAGCCTTAGCGATTTTGTCGTAAATATGTTGTCATAACCACCCTCAAATTGCTGCCAATTGCTATCATCTACGTCGCAAATATGTTGTCATAGCCCTCCCTGCTGCTGGAAGGATTTCAGGGTTAATACAAATGATTTAACCGAATATTTGTTAGCTTTTCACAAACAGACTAATCGATAATACTTCACCACGTAGATCAATTAAATTATTTGACTGATCGGTGAGTGTAAAATTATTCTAGTTAGCGAATCATTTTGACATTGCATATAGACTGGATTAGTCGGATTCTCATCAATTAGAAATCCTGGAGGAGCTGTTGGTGTAAATGAATAAAGAATGTAATCTTGTCGGACTTGATTTGATTGCTCGAGATTAATTTGATAGCTTCCTTCGATTACATCACACGTTAAATTAAGCGCGATCACCGATGAAATGTCCACATTGTTCGGTGCGATATGTCTACCGTCGCCGTCGGGGGAATTATTATGAGTGATGATAATAGGCTTCGGCTGGCTATCTTTCCATGATTGATGAATTCTATTAAATCCTTCGTCGATGGCAGCTCTGCGTTTTTTCTTTAACTCAGGTTCGTTATATCCTGGAAATTTAAACGTTGGAATATCTTCGACGCGGATATTATATTTTTCTGCAAATTTTATTCTAGACAATCCCCGTACATCAGAGAGAATCCATTGAATAATTTGTAAATTAAATATTTCCATGTCATCCATAATTTTATTGCATGTTTTTACTATCTTGACAAATTCATCCTTTGTGAGGACGCCGGATTTAAGGGATAATAATAATAGTGAAAAATTATTTATTGCTGTAAAATTTTCAGTAATTTTTTATTCATCGACTGTCTCATTTATAACTTTTTATAGGATTATCGGCTGCTATCTCATTAGTGATATAATCAGACTTTACCGCTCGGGTATGGAAGTGCTAGCATTTCTATCTGGTGGATCTTCGGGCCATCCTAATACTGTTCTTATTGAACTGTTATAAATATCTACAATATACCCAGGAGAGCTTATTTCAATTGTAGATGATAGTGTTGGTTCATTAACTGTTATCGCGATTTTTGATTCCCTTCTAGTAATAGATTTTATTCTACGTTGTAATTCATTATTAATTTGCTCAATTTGATAGGACCCAGTTGGTATTGAAACAACGTTCCAATCTGGAGTGTCATCTTTTTTATTCTTATACACAAATACCACAGAATTATTAGGTCTCTGACCACCAAATATAACCAACTATGATACACTCGTAATTTTGCCAACGCGATTTCCTTTACTGAAACAGGGGAAGGGAAATTCACACTGAATTCAGGGTTTGTTGACGATATTGATATCATGCTTGTTTTCCGCGGAGTGGTATTTTCTGCTATCCACTGAAGTAGTTGAATCTCTTGCGACATTATTATTATTATTATTTACAATGTCTAAGTTTGCAATAGATGAAAAAACGCTAGCGTTTTTAATCGCAGTATCA